>CAUYQV010032407.1:0-34889 GCA_963574575.1 Galagoides demidoff
GCAAAGTTTTGGACAAGACCTCTGGATCAACTGGAAGCACAGTGTACCCAGGTGGTGGGTCTCGTCTGTGGCAATATATTTTTCTGTCTGTCCAATTGAATATGGCTGTAAAGGGAATAAAACCCCGTGGAATCTCCAGCAGTGACAATTTAATCAGTTGTAGGAGGGGAAAAGAAGCAGAGTCCCCTCATTTTCCTATTTGCATATTTGATTTTTGCATTGGAGAGGAGAGGTTTTGGCTTTGTATTGCTTCCCATTCGATTTTAATATTTAACAATTTTAGGGGCAAATTTGTACACTGGTGGGGGACGTGGAATCAAGCAGGTCCAAAAGAGACGGGAAAGGTTCCATTTCTGAAATGAAGCCCTTAATGTTAATATGCTTTGTGTAATATTTTTCCCTGCAAAAAATGTGTGTGCCAAACATGGCTCGCAGGGTCCTGGCTTCTGCACGTGATGCATCTGCTATTAACATTCAGACTTCCACCCAGAAAATGAAGGCAACTGTGTGGAGAACAATGCACAGCGATGGGGAATATACCACGATGCCATTCCCTTTTTATGTTAATATTTTTTAAATGACAAATATTACAAAAGGCCTCTATTTCTAAGGAAGTAAAGTTTCCAAAATGCTCTCTATACCCAGGGGTCAGTTTTATATCAGGTTATGGAGGAGCCATAAATATACTTAAATTAATAAAACTCTCTTGTTTTTATAATTGACAGAATGATGGTCTGGCCTATGATGTCATAACAGATTATGGGATAGATTATAATATGAATAAGATGCAAGTAATTTGAACTCATCATCAGTTGCCCTGGTGTCACTCCCATGAGTATATTAAAAATCTAGTCGAAATGGTGAGGGATTTGAATGACTGGGACAGGGACAGTTGTTTCTTTATGCATCAATGCAGGCTAGTCTCCACTTACGAATGCCCCAGAAGTATGTTGGGTGATTAAAAAGAAAATAAGGCTAGTACTCTACTTGCTTAATGATTTAGAATTTCTTTGTAAAAAGCAAACTCTGAGACCAACATTTCACTAGAGAGGGAAAGAATAATGATTTTAATTCTATATAATTGTAGCAAAAGAATAAAAGAGATTTTAAATGTTTTGAAATCAAATATTACATTGAATCTATGTATGTGTTTATACACATCTATCATATGTATATGTGTGTATTTACGTATATATATAAAGATGTGTCCTAAATGTTGCTAATCAAGTTTTATGAGAAATAACTAAATTCATAATAAAAGTTAAGCCATAGCATTTTATTAAGAAACAGAGCAGTGTGCCCTTTAAATTTATGTCCGTGATAAGCATACCAGTAGCAGTATATAAGCATCACTGGATGACAGGTATAACATCCTTTGGGGTGAGCACAGATTCAAATCAAATTCAAACACATAATATGTTGAGTTTTGACTATGTTCTTGTTTATTTAAATCTGCATTCTGATGATCACCTTCTCAAAGAAGTTGCATTTATATGAACTTGTGATTCAATGATTACGTAGTCAAATTAACTCAGTTTCTTTGAATATGGTCTAATGACGATTCCCCGCCCCCATACACTGTAACTCCTCAGGGAAATATGCTGATGCCTCAGCACATTTTTCCTAAGGCCTAGAGAGTACTAGATATGTCAAGGACTGCCTAGAAGCATGGACGCTCTGCTCTACCTAGACGCAAGTCCTGGGCTTTAATCACAATGGCTAGGTTCACACTAAAGCAATTAACCATACGATTGCTTTCACTGGAGCCCAGCCTCCTCAGTATCTTCCTTCAGGCAAACTGACAATGCTGGATCTACTCAATGACTCAAGTGGATCTGATTACCTACCTGGCACAAGTCTCTGAATAGGCGCTCACGAATGCACACTAGGAATGTACATCCCCAAACTATTTTCGAGGAGTTGCCACTTCACAACCAACACTTTGACTTTAAATGATTAAGGTAAAATAATTGTTCCACAAACAAGAATCAGAATAAAGATTGAGACTAAATCCAAATGATAAGCTTCTGTTGTATAGTTTCTTAATTGGACTGTTGATTTTGTTCTTTTTTGCAGGGAACAGGAGTAGATTTACTTGGAAATATTAAAATGATAAGAATGAATATAATTTCTAGTAGAATGAGCAACTTTATAAAGAAACACATGTGTTATCTTTTAGCCTTATCTAACCTTGCGACTTTGGTAGTCACTGCAGGAGTGGATGACAAAAGATAGGGATGAAGAGGTGTGATAATCGTTCCTCCCCATCATAAAGGTCATGACTGACACTGCTATCATAAAGGATGGGTTAACAAGACAAAAGCATAACAAATTTATTTAATCAAAGTTCTATGTGACATGGGAGGCTTCAGAAATGAATACTGAAAGACTCAAGGGAAAATTGATTATGTTTATGCTTAAATTTACTGAAGAGTGGACAGCTGTATAGAAAGGGGGTTGGACAAAAAAGGAACGACTTAATAGTAACAGACTGAGTAGGAAAACCTGTCTATTTGGATTCTTCCTGGTCTCCCTCTCTGAGGGGTGTTCCCTACTCCTGGGTACAGGTGAGGGTCTGTTCTAACATGAGGGTCTTGTGATCATTCAGAAAATGTAGGTCAAAGAATTTCTTTATGGTCAACTCTTGAGCAGAAAGTCAGAGGGAGAGTAGGGTAATAACCCTAGGATCTAGGGTGTGCTTTGGGGAGAAATGGTTCTAGTTTTTATGACTTGCCTTGGGAAGAGAAATTCTGGTTTGTCAACTTGCTTTCGGGATCATGAGAGACAAGGAGGGTAGGAGAAGCTCAGTGAGACTTTGGTGCTAAGGCTTTTTCTAAGACCTTCCAATGTCCTTTGGTTCAAAGAATGCAGCATACCAAAACACCCTACTTTGCAGTAACTTTTTCTGAACTCCAATAATATCAAATTTGAAGTATTTCTGAGCCCTAATAATATCTGATATCAAACTTTCTAGCAGACTCTTCTTGGTTTCCTAATGAAGAAGTTTCTGCTGTCATGTAATAGTATTTTTAATTACTATCCATTAAAACTATTTCTCTAAAAGTAGGCAACTAAAAAAATTTTCAACGTTTCCCAAGCTTAAAATCATAATATGAATGCAACATCTGAGCAATAGAAATTTTTCAATAGAATTATCATTTTTCAGCACTTGTTTGTAATATTTAAAATATTCCTTGATGTAATTAAAATGTGATAGATAGCAAAGTACATATCCCCACATGTCTTAATGCTAAGATATGTATGCTTCCAATACATATTGTCCAGAAATTTGGGAGACTGTAAACCTAACGAGCTGGGCTGTATCCCTATTTGGAATGCCAATATATATATATATCACTATGAAACACTTGCTAAAATAATAAGATTGACTCCCAAACAGATGTTCATGATTTGGAAACCAAGAGTTATTTTATCATCTTCAGTAAAAGAAATTATACCCAGTGATATGACAGTCTCGATAATGTTTGGGGGGGCTCTTTAAAACAAAAAGCACTTAATACAATTAAAGTGAAGATTTTATTTTTAAAGGTGTTAGGGTAATTTGTTTTGAATCAGAGAAGGCCGAACTTGTCAAAAACATTTGTTCTAGGTTCTCTTTTTAAGTACCAAAATCTAATGCTTCTTTTATGTTCAAGTATTTAGATGAATGACAGCAATAAGTTATCCAGCAACTTGGCAAAGTGTGCCCCAACTAAAGTTTGCCATGGTCCTGACTTCTCATAGTCAAAGTTGAATGCGCTGAGAGTCTAGATCTGCCAAGAGCATGTGGGGCACAGGAAGGAAGGCACCTGGGGAGGGGCAAATTCTCTCCCCCATCACTGACCCTGCAAACCGGATGGGGAGCGAAACGTATTTGTCCTTGTATTCTACAGAGCCCATCCATCTATTTCATTTCTTCCTTTCTTTTTATCCTATGCTGAAAGGAAAAATGGACATATATAAATAAACCTAAAGCCAGTGGCTATTAAAAAAGCACTTTTGTGTTGATACGAAGTATAATGGCAGCCTGTTTGAGGGATGATGAAAAGATAAACCATCTTCCCAGTTGCTGTTGGTTGCGGTAGGCGAGGCTGTGTCTCCTGGCAGCCTGGAGCTCGCAGCTCGCTCCCCTTCTCCAGTCTATTCTTGGCTGTGGATTCCCCTGTGCTCTTTGTGCACTTTAAGTTTAATTTTGCATTTAAAAACTCAATTGGCTCATCTGTTAAGCATTAAGCAGCTCCCTTTTGAGCCACAGGGGGAGCCCTGGGAAAACCCACAGCTGCTAGAACATGAAAATGGGTTTAAAAAAACAAAACCATTTTGAAACTTTAAAGCATTTTAGCAGCGGTGGATTTCCCAATCCTTACCCCCCAAATGGTTCATCTGTTTAACTTTTATCTGGTATTGGAAAACGCAAACCAGAGCATTAAATAGCCCTCAAATGACTTTTTGTTTAATACAAAATGAAAGTAAAAGCTAAGCAAGCCACGTGGGGAGATCTTTGAGAGAGCTATGGCCTGGAATACCTGCGATGTTCTCCCTCCCGTTCCAGAAACATTTCTGAAAGCCCAGTCATGCTTGCTGGGACCCCAACTTTTCCCCTGTTCACTTAGACACCCTCCCTGTGGCCCTCTCCATTCCCCCCCACAAAAGGGGAGAACACAAGTTCAAAACAAGTTCAAATCCCAATTTACAACACAACAAAAAAAACAATGGAAAAGTTACTAGGCTAGGGATATTAATGAAATGCTCCATGAAGATTTTAAGTTTCATAATGATTTGTCATTGACTGAAAACTCATGTTTGATTACAGTTCAATAGGCTCCATAAAAATGCAAATTGTTCTTTTCTTCCCTGTTCCCCAAATATTCCCCTAACTAGCCTGAAGTCTCCCTGTGGTAGGGCCCCTAGTACCAGTGTTGGATACCAATTTCTTTGAATTATGGTGAAGTACTCCTTGTTGAAATAAAAGATATTCTTTGGGAGGATGAAAATGTTACTGTTAATGCCTCATAGAGGCAAAAGTTCCATGTAGTAAAACAAAATACTACATTTTTTTTATTATTAAATCATAGCTATGTACAGTAATGCAGTCATGGGGGCAGTGGCTGGTTTTATATACAATTTGAAATATCTTCACCAAATTGGTCAACATAGCCTTCATGGCATTTTCTTAGTTACTGTGTTAAGATATTTTTATTCTACATTTAGAAAGATTCACATGTACCCTTGTAAAATGAATCATAGATGTGGTCCCACCAATCACCCTCCCTCCACCCCTCCTCCCCTTTTCCTCCCCTCCCTCTCCCCTTTCCCCATGTTCTTGGGCTATAATTGGGTTATAGCTTTCATATGAAAGCTATAAATTAGTTTAAATAAACTGGAGATGAGAAAGGGATGCTTAAATCTTGGGATACTGGCCCTCAAAATTTCTTTGGCTTGGGTTGAGTCTACAAACAAAAGTTCAGTGTAACCAAAGGATAGAGGTAGAGGCACTGGACGATGAAAGGGAAGAAAAACCCAACATGTTCTGAGTCTCTGCTAAGAGCAGATGCGCTTAAAGATAGGAAAGGGAAGGCTATGTGGTACCCACAAGGAAGTTGGAAGAACACAGAAGAAATCCATCACTGAATTTCTGTGTGTGACTCTGGCCCTGAGGAGACTCACCGAACATAATTCAACCCATAGAGACTGGAATAGTCCAAATCGATAAATGCAGTCCACAGTACGAGTTATTCAACATCATCATTTTACAGTATTCAGAATTCAAGATTCCAGTCCAATTTTTATCTCAGGCTATCTTCTTTGAAATGCCTAATGCCACTATTTCTTCTATAGTTCTGACCTCTGACCTTGTATATATGATGCCACATTCACACACATGTGTATGACATGTAGACACATGTGTATATTTATGTGTTTACATATATATCAAGCTTCTTCTATATATTTTCTATATTTCAGTAGAAAACATTTAAAATTTCTCAAAGGTTCAAATACATTCATAAAAACTTTCCAATTAATTTGAGAGTTAAAGGAATTGAAATGAAATTATAGTAGAACCTCTGTGAGTTGACCACCTAAGGGACTGTAATCACTACTGGTCAATATACGGATTCGGTCAACATAAGGAGCTAGGCCTACTGTACTAATATGTACACGTGGTACATGTCCAGTCAATGAAAATTAGGTCAATGTAGAGTAGGGAGGCAATCAGCTACGGATGTTTTATTGTATGTTTATTTGTCCATAACCAGGTTTTTATCACTTTGTAATTCCTTAATATTTTCACATTGAATTTTGAGACTCATTCATTTATTAACAAATCTACATTTAATTCTGCAGTGCATGTAGCATGGAGCAAGGTGTTTTATTATTGTTGTTGACTATCCGGTATTCATACCCTTCCCCTTATTTAGGGGCATCACTCAATTTGTGGACATTATCAGGAAATATGTTTCTTGCCATGAGAGAAAGAGAGAAAAGTTTTACCTGTTCTCACACTAAGTTTTAAATATCTAGCTTTCTAGAAGTAGAGTGGGAACGTATGATACAGTCCTGACCATTAAAAAGTTGATCATTCAACTTTCTGATTCTGATTAAACTTTGCTTCTTCAAGTACCTTTTGGAATGGCATGTATGACAGCCCTTTAAGATCTAGCTCAAAATCTACAGTGAACAAAAAAATGACAGTGGATAGTTTTAACAGAAAGGGAATATACTGTCATGGTATGGATAAAAAGGCTGAGGAGCCAGATTCTGATCTTGAGTGCAAATCAAGCAAGACCAGACACCTGAGAACACAGCCAAAATTTCAGTGTCACACGAGTCTGCTTAGAGCATTGCTGCTATCCCTGTGCCCCTAAGAATCCTACATCAGTACTACCTCACTACCATTGGCCTCTCCCCACTGTGAATATTCTCTTGCAGCCCTGGTACTTGGTACCTAATGGAAAGACTGAAACATAAGAGAAAAAACAAGATAAAGAGACAATAGTGGCCATGTCTCTCTTTCTCCCACTTTTTTTTTTTTTGCCTTTGTGTCATTAGAGTCTACATTTAGGGACTATTCCTCAATTTTATTTTGTAACCCATCAGGTGCGGCTCTTTCCCCACCCACACCCATTCTACATTCCTTTTTCATAGTATTCTTTTCTTGTTTCGTGGGAGAAAAACTGTCTCAAACGTTGCTGAAGATCCCAGTTAGCATACGCGTACTAATTACTCCAAATTATTTCTTTGCTTTGTGGCCACCATTGTCTATTTATCCTGCTTCGTTTCTTTTATATTTCAGAGTTTCCATGAGGTACCCGGTGATTCTTAGTTGTTTCTTCATATTTAAAAATAAGCCAAAAGAAATCTGAGTGCACGCTGGACATGAGTGGGGTTGGTAGTGCAATTGGTAGGATTTCCTTTTTGGTAAGTAGGCTGAGAACTAGTAATTCTGCTGTGCTGTGGGACTTCTAAATCTATTTGTTTACCTCAGATATTTTATTAAATTCTTTTACAAAAAAGCTTGAACTTTCTTTTTGGGCTATGAGCAAGTGATTGCTGAAGGAGAAAAATCATTCAGGATATAGACTTCCCCGCTTTCAGCCTTCTCCTCACTCTCTCACTAGGTACTGGTTTCTTTAAACCCGTTACCCTTTTGGAGCTCCGTCAGGCCAGTCTGTTCCATCGTTGGTAAAAACCCCTAACACATGTATTACAGATTGTGCTTTGCTGCGTTCTGGCTAATTGGCAAATGCTCCACCAACTGTTCAGTTTTCAACAATTTGTTGAAGTTTTTAAGATGCTCTTTTCTTATATTCCATTATTGCTTTAAAATTGATCTGTCTTATTTTTGTTGATTTTTAAGAAGTTAAATACATGTAAATAGCTAGGCCTGCACAAATTGGTTTGTAAAGGCAAATATTCATCATGTTGAAAACACGATTTTAAAATCTTAAAAAGTCATGTATACAATTGACTTTGGTTTCATGCATCTGTTTTCCTGGGATCCTGGAAAATAATCAATAATTATTTTGTGCTTGTAACTTAAATCCAAATAATAAAATCCCATTTTAAGCACTTAACTAAGGTATTTTATACTTAATTTATTTGTGTTTACTGTGAAATGTGGTAAGTATGCAGGAAACAACAGATAATTATATAATAAACACCAGTGTATCATGTACTCAATGCTATCAAATTCTAATGTTTTTAAAAATGTCCTTCAAAGTATTTTAAAAAGTAAAATATTTCAACTGTAGCTGAATCCTCAATGGAATTTCTACCCTAAACCCTCTCCTTCTTCAGAGATAGTAATTTTCTTGAATCTTGTTTATTATCCCACTAATGTTTTACTATACTTTATTACAAAAGATATTTATCACAATAATGGTATTAAAGACTAATAAGTACAAATCACATTAAAAGTGTCATTTTATCCCTTGTTTCAGTTCAAAATATAATTTATAATATTCCATATATTGCTGGTTCATTGTTTTAATTAATTGATTGATTGACTGATTTTGAGAGATGATCTCACATTGTTTCTTGGGCTTGAATGCAGTGGAATCATCAAGTGATCCTCTTGCCTCAGCCTCCCAAGAAGCTGAAACTATAGGCATGTACCACCAAGCCCAGCTGATTTTCTTTTTAATTTTTATTTTTGTAGAGACAGAGTCTCACTCTGTTGCCCAGGCTGGTCTTAAACTTCAGCCCTCCAGCAATCCTCCTGCCTCAGCCTCCCAAAGTGCTAGGATTACAGGTGTGAGCCAGACCATGCTTAGTCTGGTTCATTCTTTAGACCTTTATAACATTTCTTTATATGAGTAAGCAAAAATATAGTTTAGAAATACATTCTTCTGATGAATATTAAGACTGTTTACATTATTTGCTATTAAATAAACCCTACTGTGAGTATTCTTGTGATTACATTAGAGTTTCTCTAGCAAATATGTAGAAAAAGAATTTCTTGATAAACCTTACAAATTCTCTGGAAAATAGTGCAGGGGTTAAAAAAAACGAAACATCACTTCTTATAAAATTCAATAATTGCACTGGTGGGTGTTTGTCCCAGAGAAATGAACATTTATATGCACATACAAAAAGGTGTATACTGTTACTTAAATTAGCTCTGTTTCTAACAGCACAGAGCTAGAAGCAACCAAAATGTCCCTCAATAAGTCAATGGTTAACACATTATAGTAGTACCTCTATACCAGGGAATATTACTCAACAATAAAAAGAAATAAGATTTGATACAATAACTTAAATGAATCTCAAGGACATTATGCCAAGTGAAAAAAAGCCAGTCTCAAAAGGCACATCTTGTATGATTTTATTTATGCAATATCACTGAAATGAAAAACTTACAGAGATGAAAAATCAATTACAAATTGCAGGGTTAAAGGTGGTGGTCAGGGGATGGAGTGAATGTACCTCCATGAGGTAGCACAGGGGGACCTTTGTGATGATGGGACTCAGCTCTGTACCTTCAGTACAGTGGTGGTTACATAAACCTCCACATGTGATAAAATAGCATAGGACTAAACATGCTTCATGTATATGAATTTCTTGGCTTTGATATTGCACCATAGTTTTTAAAATGTAGCCATTCTGGGAAACTAGGGGAGAGGTATAGGAAACCTTTTTGTGTTACCTCTACAACTTTCTGTGAATCAATCAGTATTTTAAAATTAAAAAAACTTTAAAAAAATTGCAGTGAGTGTTCTTGTGATCACACATGAGAGTTTCTCTAGAGAAAATATAGAGAAGAGAAACTGGTCAAGTTTATAAATTATCTGAAGTAGTCATGCCATATTATGCCTTATTATTCTACTATAAGCAATGAATCAAATCATCTGTTTCTAAAAATTATTGTCAAAGTTCAGCTTTGTCAAACCTTTCTAACTACAACAATCTGACAGGTATTTGATTATATTTCCTTATTGCTTTCCTGCTGCTTTCTTAAATTCTAGTTAGTATGAGCATCTTTTCACCCCTTTATTTGCCATTTTGATTCTTAATTTTCATATCTTTTAGCCACTTTTGTCATGGATTATATAAAATTTTATTATTGATTTGTACTGATCCATTTTTGGTTTATATGTGATCAAAATGTGTTTTCCATCCTGGTGCATTGTTTTTAAAATGATACTTAGAAAAATGAATTTATGTAAGTGAATCTATTTCTGTTAATGCAAATATTTTCTATTTCTGTTAATACGAATGTTTTCCTCAAATTGTTTTTAAAAGTGTTGATTTTGACTCCTCATTACCTATAGGTATCTATTCATTTGTGTATGATGAGATTAGGCATGGAACTATACCTGGCCGTCTCTACCATTCATCCAGTTTTCCCTGCACCATTTTGTCAGTTATTCATACTTTTTCCTCTGATTTATCACATGTAAATTTTTACATGCAGAAAAATGTGTGTTAAAATGTGTATTGGATTCTCCATTCTTTTCCCTGTCTTCTCCTGCATGAATATCACACTACATGTGTTTCTATGGCCCTGTAGTGACCATTGGTGGCTGAGTAGGCAAGTTACCCATAGCCCTTTACTGGTGATTTTTCAATCCTTTTTGTCTCTCCTTTATCCTTTGCTTTTCCATTATAAACATATGTTTGTCAATTTTCTTGGCCTCTGTTGGAATTTTGATTGTACTCATATGAAATTTACAGATTACATTTTATATAATTGCCATTTGGAAAAAAAACTTTGCATTTTATGTTCATATTAAGAAGTGCTAACAATTATTACTTTCAAACAATTATAAAAGTAACACATTAAGCTGAATATAAAATACCACAAAGATTAATTTAGTTTTTATAGTGTCAGTGTACAAATAGCTTAGATTTTTTAAAAAAAAATTAGAATTCAACAAGTTTTTGATGACTTTGTTTACGTCAGAGGAGACTTAAAATAAATGTAGCCAACAAACAATCAGTATCTTCTCACATGTCTTTAAATGTAAATGCATTTAAATTGTTAAAGGTTGATGGGAAAAATTAAACAATTTGACAAAAAGGGCCTTAACTCTTTAAACCAAATGTTATGAAATATGGAGTAATAATGGAGTAAATTTGTTCTTTATGAGAAAGAATTGGAAGTATTTATTTAAGTTAATTTGTACCATTCACCTTAGATAAGATACTTTGCTTCCTGAGTTTTTACTCAAATATAAATCTCTTATTATAGAAACTTTTTATTTCTAATTTTATGTTTCCTTCCTTGAAGAAGTGACTAGGGGACTTCTGTTATTGCATCCAGAGAATCTTTGTGATATTTTGTTTTTTGATCCATGAACATGGTATATTTTTCTAAATAGGAAATTTTTTATGTCTTTCAATAATATCTTAAAATTTTTTCGTAAAGCATTTGTTTAGGTTTATTTCTAAGTAATATTTGTTTTCCTTTCTGTAGAACACAATATCTCTTTTTTTTCTAATTAGTATTCACTAATGGATTCTTGCATATGATCTAGAAAACATGATGAATTAGTTTACTGGTATTATAATAATATTATTGTATAATATATATTATAATAGGATGTACGTTCTTTAGAGTTGTCTTGGGAGACAATCAGATAGTTTGCCATTAGAGATAGTTGTATAATTTGTAAATCTTTCATAAATTGCTTTTTAAATAATTTGAAGCCTTAATTACAAGCATATAATTTCATTATTTTATATCTTGTGAGTATATTTTTAGTTTTATTATTGTTACATTCCATTTTTATTCTTATTTATCACTTCTGACTTAATCAGACAGCTACTAACATATATTAAACCCCTTATCAGGCATTGCTCTAAATTCTATACATGTATTAAATCACTTAATTCTCATAGACCCATTAGACAAATGCTATTATTATCCTATTATTATTTAAAGAGATAATGAAAGCATAGAGAGGTGAAGTAGTTTGCCCAGGGTGGCACAGCTAACATGTGGCGAGGCTGAAATAACAACCTCGGGGAATCTTGTTTCAGAATCTGTACCAATACACTCGATATTAACATTCCTACAAACGGTTCCTTTTGAGTAACATGTTCCTGATATCTCTTTTCCATGTCTTTATTTTCTGTGTGATTTTGGAACAATGTTATTGCAATTATGTAACATACTTTAAACTATACCAACGACCTTCAGCTTTAAAGGGGGTCCGCCCCCAAATGCTAAAGTATGTAAATCCCTGGTTGGCTGGTGACACAGTGTCATCACTTTGGGTTTGCCATCCTTCAAACTTTTGCCTTTTTGCTTCTTGTTATATGAAATAATAAATTCCTCATGGTTAACCTACTTTGGTTAGTTGTTTTGTCATTTGTAGCTATAAACATTCTAATTGTTCATTTTTTCTAATGTGTTCATTTTCTCTTAGTGCTTGGTCTTGACTAATTCCAAGGCTTGTGGAGAAAGTCTCTAGATAGGGACAACATTCAGGGAGATGACTGACCTTGAAAGAGATGCATATTGGGGTGAGGAGAGAGGAAATGTGCGATAGAAACCATGAGTTCCATTTTGGACTTGGTAATATTGTTTTACATGTTTAAGGGAAAATATCAAATAGGGAGTAGATATCTGAACCTGTTATTCAGAGAGGGCATCTGGAATGATCTCATGTATTTAGAAGTAATTTGCATAGAATCAATACATGTTTATGTTGGAATGGATGTTTAACTTAAAGAGAGAGTCAAGTCACTGAGAATATTTTGAAAATATCTATATCCTTTATTGTCAATAACATGTCAATAACACTGAAGATATCAAATTATACTGTTAATATTAAATAATCAGTAAAATTCCTTTTTCACGCTACTCCATCCCCATCACCTCTTCTTAAACATTTGTTTTTTCATAATTTTTGTTCAAACACTTCATTCACTTTTCACTTCACTCAGAGAAGTTAAAGAAACTTTAATACAAAAGATAAAACTATATTGTTCCCAACAAATACATTCGACATTTTTCTTCTCCTTCATGTCTACCTAATATTTTATTATGAAAATACCACTCATTTCCTCTATAATAGTCCTCTTATTTCCTTTAGCTCCTTTGTTGTTTTCTTTCCCTTTCTACGAATTCTATAAAGAATGATAGAATAGAAGAGTCTCAAATTGCATGGGAGAGGACAATGGGAATGGAGAGTAAGGACTGAGAGTAGATGAGAGGGTAATGTCTGCAGAAAGGATATGGGACTAATCATTCTTTGTCCTTTAAGTAGGATTTTGATGCCCAGAATGACAGTCTTCCTTCCTTCCTTTTTTCCTTCCTTCCTTCCTTCTTTCCTTTTTTCCTTCCTTCCTTCCTTCCTTTCTTTTTTTCTTTTCAGACAGAGTCTCACTTTGTTCCCACCAGTATAGTGCCACAGCATCACAGCTCACAGCAACTTCAGACTTTTGGGTTCAAGTGATTCTCTTGCCTCCCAAGTAGCTGGAACTACAGGCATCCACCACAATGTCTGGCTATTTTTAGAGACAGGGCTGTCACTCTAGCTCAGGCTGGTTTCTAACTTGGGAGCTTAGTCAATCCACTCACCTTGGATTCCCAGTGCTGGGATTATAGGCATGAGCCACTGCACCTGGCCCTAGGATGAGAATGTTTCAAGAAGGAAAGTGGCTGTTTCTCAGTTGACTCCTGCTGAAAAAAACTTCGAAAAATGATCTTTGAATTTGGTAACTTCACCAAAAGTTATTTTGGCGACAGGATGCTGATAGAATCAGACTGGGGCAAGTTAAAGAGGGAAAGGAAGGGGGGGAATGGAGTAGGGGAGAACAGCTCTCCCACCAGAAAAGTTTAGCTCTGTGGGAGAGAAGAGACGTAGGCAGTAGCTGTGGAGGTAGGACAAGACTGGTGATTATTTAGGAATTGGCATGACTGTTGAATTTATAAAAGCTGGATTTGACTATTCAGAGGAGAAACGGAGAAAATACTCAAAGCGTGTTCCAGGACGTAGCAGCAGAAAATAGAAACCAAAACACAGGAGGAGAGATTGCCTCAGAGTATCTCAAGATACATTCTGAACCAAAATATTTAGGAGAGAAAGAATTGCATGGACAAAGATGGTATGTTTGTCATTTCTCAGATTTTAGAAATTTAAGACTGTTACAGTTCATTTTGATTACTGTGTTCCTATTATTTATTTTTTCCTTATACTTGTTTTTACACATTATAAAACTCTTTGAAAATGTTGATCTATGATCTAAAAAGGGCTGCCATCCCAATGTTTTTCTAGGACACGGAAAATAATAGTTCAACTAACTATTTGTTGTAATAATAAAGACCAGAAGCAAAAACCAAAGGCCAGGATCTTAGAGTCTTTCATGTTGACCTCTGTTCTGTGATGAACTTTAAAATCTGTTTTACATCAGATGCTGCAGGAAATAGGATAGGAGAACATGGGAAAATAATATATCCTGCTAAGGTTGCCTGGGTCCAGCGGGATTGGTGATGTTACCGTAGAGAAACAAATAGCAGTTGGTGAGGATTTTCAGTATGAGTGAGAAGACTTTGATGTGCGTTGATTTTTAAAAACAGAAAGGAAGATGAAGATTTCAGCATGAAAATATCAAAACAGAACCCAGATTGACCAAGGTGATGGTCAAGAAGGAAAGTTGCAAGAAAGTGAGTATCAGGACAGCCACAGAGCATAAAAATATCAGTCTTTTAAATAGAATTCATGCCAATCATTAAAAAAATTTCTTTAGTCACCTAAAATTTTAAACATCCTTTGCAAAAAAAAAAAAAAATAGTATGTGTGATAAATTTAGAAGTATAAGCATTCTAAGTGATAAATTGTTCAAAGCCCTCTTTTGGATGAATACTCTCTATTTCATTACATTTTTAAATAAATACTCTCCTTTGGCTTTGTGAAAAATTTCTTTGCACAACGTTGTTTTCTAGTTTTTATCCTCCCTTCCATTCCTGTCATTGATTTCAAAACTGTTACTTAGTTTGATGTTCTTTACCCTTTCCTGAAAGGGTCAAAGCACTGTTAATTGACAACTATTTTGCTGAACATGGTAGGGTGATAATTATAGGTATGAGTAAACAAGTGTACAAATACCTAGCCACACAGTTTAACTGGATGACAACATTTTACACACTCCAGTGAAAACTATTTCCTTCTGTTATACTGCACTCAACCTAAGGGTCGTGTCTGTGAGGCCAAAGTATTTCATCCCACATAACACATAGTTCTTTCCAGCTTTTGTATCTCAATTTCTTCTTTCACTCTAGGACATGAAGTTGGTGAGAAGGAGCAGGGCGTACATGGAGTCTTACTGTCCACCTGGTGAATACCACCACATCATTCACCATTACTTTCAAGTCTTACGTGTTTTATGCGGTGTTTCTGAAGCCCCTTCTCCTTGCTCTTCCAACCTGGAAAAAGGGGGGAAAAAATGAATCCAAACTACTCACTAATTACTGCTTAATTTTTTTTTGTTACATGCATGCATAATTTAAAATATTTATAGTTTTTGTTCTTTGGCAGGATAAGACTCCGTGGTTTTCATCGCTTTCATTGCAGTGATTTGCTAATCACTGTTGCATTAGGAAGGACCTGAAACAGATCAATAAACAAAACCCGAGTAGACTATAACCGTATATTTTAAACTTATAAATAAAATGGGATTAACATCAAGATAAAAAGACCTAAAACTCTTTTCATAACTAAAAAATTAACTTGATGTGAATGTCAAATATGTATATGCTGGTTTTGTTGTGCTGACATTATTTCAAAATGTTCTACTAAGGGGAATATGGGGAAAAGAAAAGAAACAATATTCTTAAGAAATTATTTAATTTCTTCATACAGATTTAAGTCTCTAGAACATTCTGATACTGAGCTGATTTTGAAAACTAATCATCATTCATGGTAGAAAAGTTTAAATTGCCAGTTTAAGCCTGCTAAAATATTTTTATTACAGTCTTAGTAATTTCCCTTGGAAGCATTTCTAAAGGCTCAGGAAAACATTTACAATTTTATAAAACCTTTTAAATTAATTTATAACTAAGCTATGAGCTCCTTTTGGGGAGACTCCAAACAGTGGGTGACCTTATATCCATAATGTGTATGCTTAAATGTTTTATTACAACCAAGTGAATTACGAAGGAATTATTTAACCTTAGGTGTCCCATTTTATGTAACTGAAGACTGTTTGGTACTTTTACTTAAACCGATATATCTGCATTTTGAACAATTGCAAGTTTACTTTTGTGTGTTCTCTTTGGCTTCATTTTCAACTGTTGAATGGCTCCAGAGAGGGAATGAGAAAAATATTGATCACATTTAGCAATTATTGGCTCGGCGCCTGTGGCTCAATCGGCTAAGGCGCCAGCCACGTACACCTAAGGTGGCAGGTTCAAATCCCCAGCCCAGGCTGCCAAACAACAATGATGGCTGCAACCAAAAAAAAATGGCCGGGCGTTGTGGCAGGCGCCTGTGGTCCCAGCTACTTGGGAGGCAGAGGCAGGAGACTCGCTTGAGCCCAGGAGTTGGAGGTTGCTATGAGCTGTGATGCCATGGCACTCTACCCAGGGGGATAGCTTGAGTTTCCGTCTCAAAAAATAAATAAATAAATAAATAAATAAATAAATAAATAAATAATAAAAATAAAAGATTATTTCTACTGTGCTGTGGCACTTTTTGTTGCTAAGAGGTCTTCTATCAGTCTGACATTCCTGCATAGGAAATGTTTTTGTATATATGTCTGGTAGCTTTTAACATTTTGTTTGTTTGGTCTCAGTTGTTTCTATAGCTTAATTATAATGTATCTAACTCCATTGTTGTTCTTATTTATCCAGCATGGGACTCAGTATACTCCTTTAGCCTGGGGATTCATGTCCATTTCTTTCTTTCTTTCTTTCTTTTTTTTTTTTTTTTTTTTTTTTACAGTTTTGGAAGCCAAGACCTCTTTAGCTATTGCCATTTCTGTATTTTCTCTAGGCTTTGTTTTAGAGTATCTATTTAGAAATAGGTTCAACCTTCTTATTCCATCTTCCATGTCTTCTAACCTCTCATTCATAATGTCTCTTTACATCCTTTTGGACGACTTCTTCAGGTCCATATCTCATGTCACTAAATCTCCCTTCACGTATAGCTATTCTATCATCTAGTCCATCTATTAATTTTTAGGTTTCAACAACTATATTTTTCATTTTAAATTACATTTCTACCTTTCTATATTTGCTTATTCCTTTTTTTTTACTATCCCATTCTTGACCTCTTTTACCTCTTTAAATATTTAATTTTAATTTAATTTAACATTTAAATACTAAATAAAAAGTACACAGATTTTATAATCTCTTCCAGAGAGATTATATAGTCTTCTATAGTCTCCTTTTTTTTTTTTTTTTTCAGTTTTTGGCTGGGGCTGGGTTTGAACCCGCTGTTCCAGCATATGGGTCCTGGCACCCTATTCCTTTAAGCTACAGGCACCGCCCCATATAGTCTACATTTTTGTGACTACTACTGCTCCTATTTGTTGTCTTTGTTAGTTCTCCTTCAAGGTGTTCTGGCCCTAGTATCATTTGTGACTTTTCTTTTTTTTTTTTTTTTTTTTTTTTTAGACGGAGCCACAAGCTATCCCCCTGGGTAGAGTGCTATGGCATCACAGCTCACAGCAACCTCCAACTCCTGGGCTCAAGCGAGGTCTCCTGCCTCCGCCTCCCAAGTAGCTGGGACCACAGGCGCCTGCCATTTTTTGGTTGCAGCCATCATTGTTGTTTGGCGGGCCCAGGCTGGGGATTTGAACCCACCACCTTAGGTGTACGTGGCTGGCGCCTTAGCCGATTGAGCCACAGGCGCCGAGCCCATTTGTGACTTTTCATTGTGGGCTCCCCTTCAGCAGGGATTGTCTTTTGTGCCCTTTCACATATGCCTCTTCTAGGGCCCCGGTAATTTGGCTGGTTCTTAGACTACCCCCCATCCCTGATATTAGAAATCCAAAATCTACATATACATGTTACAGACTTGGATTTCATTTCTCGTGGGTGTTTGTTTTTCCACCCAGAGTCTCAGGCAGCTATCAAGACTCCTTGTAAATTCTCTAGGCTGGTGAGCAAGTTTCCAGCTCCCATTCTTGTGCAGGGTAACCCTTAGAATCCAACACATTCCCGCCTCTCCTTGTCCTCAGTTTTTCTTCTATACTTTCATTGATTATGAAAAACTTAGCATCCAGCAACTAAGCCTGTCTCTGAATCTGAGATCCCATCAGACATTCCTGGTCTCAGCGCTCATTTACGACTCTAACTTTGAACCTTCCTCCTCTTCCTTTCCTTCTTAGAAGTTCAACAATGCATTTGGGGGGGGAAATACAATCTTTTTGCTTTAACTTAATTTAGATTTTTTTATGTATCTATCACAGAAGCAGGACCATGTCAGTCTGTCTCATTAACCAAAGTCTCAGAAATTATAATACTTTTGGCTGAGTAAATTAACTATATCCAAGTTTCCTTTAAGTTCTAAAGTCCACACATTGAAATGTACTCAAAGGAGAAGCTTAACACTTCACATTAGAAATAGAAATCCAAGAACCCTGCCCATCTTTCCTTCTCTCTCTGGAAATAGAAGGTCCAGTGACTCCAAAGGATATGCATTAACTAAAGTTAATGTGAATAACATCAACTAAAGTTCTCTTCAAGTTACATTTGGTGACAGTGGACATAAAATACACCTAGCCTTTTTATCCTTCAAAATGGCAGCAATTCTATTGACCCAATTTGTGGGGTATTAAAAGAACTAAAGAGCTATCTTAAACACCCTTCCAAATAAAAGTTCTGGGCATTGTAATTTAGTCCCAACAATGCCAAGAGTCAAATGTCATGGGGCCTCAGTAATAAACTCTTCTTCACGAGCATTAGAAATGCCCAAGGCTATTGGAGGGAGATTGAAATACGGTCCTCAGAAAATTCCCATTCATGCCTAAGCAACGGAAGAAAAGACTTTCTAGAATCTGCCTTTCTAGCATAAAGGCTGTATAATAATTTGCTACCTTGTAGGATTTTGTTCCTACAGCTTAAGAGATGGATTTGTCCGTTTATCCCCAAGGTATGCCTGTCCCGTTCATGAAAATCCTGGCAGTTTGGTTCACTTCCACAAACACTCAGCTGCCGAGTGCCACTCCCTGGAAGCACGAAGATGAACAGGATGAAACCCCGGCCCTCAAGATGATATCGACTATGGATGGGACATGGAAACTTTATGTGCTTTTAAAAATCTATTAATATTTTTATTTCATTTTCTCCTTTTTCTTTTCTCTTCTTATCTTTTGGTTTGTTTTTGTTTTTCTTCTGAAACAGATTCTGGCTCTGTTGCCCTGGGTACAGGTACCCTACCTCCCAGCAACATCAAACACCTAGGCTGAAGCAATCCTCCTGCTTCAGCTTGCCCCGTATCTGGGCCTACAGGTGCATGCCACAATGCCTGACTAACTATTTCTATTTTTAGTAGAGACGGGGTCTCACTCTCGCTCAGGCTGCTCTTGAAATCCTGAGCTCGAGCAATCCTCCCACCTTGGCCTCCCAGAGTGTCATTTTATTTTCATTTACTCACCTCTTTAGAATCTTTGACCTTCCTCCTGTACAATTCCCCTTCCTTCTAAACTGTGGCAACCCTGCAGATTCCAAGGACCTCACATCATGGTAGCTTGGGGAAAATGGGAGTGTCTCAACCAGGCCCTCCACATCAAATTCATTTTTCCTTTGGGCCCATAGGTAGGCGGATTTTTTTAACAAGCCAGCACACACCTACTCTAGAAGGTTCTAGAGTGCCTTCTCTTCTCTGGGGCACCTCTGCTTTCTGCCCTTTATTGTCATTATTTGTCTATTTGTCTTAGCTCCATCATTGGAACTGAAACTTGAGGGCAGGGTTCATGCCTCATCCATCTTTCATATACACTTTAAAATTCCGCTCAAAAATTACTTTTGTGTGATTTCTCCCAGCCCCAAATCCTCATTTTGCAGCTAAAAATCAGAGGCCCAGCAATGTGGCTTGCTGAGGATTACACATGATGGGTGTGAAGAGGGACGGCAGCACCAGGACCCACGTCTCTTGCCTCTCCCTGCCATCAGACACTCAGCAAACATCGATTCTAACTCAGGGTTTCCCAAATCACCAGGGGAACTTTCTAAAATGTAGACCCTGTTCCACAGGTCTGGGATGGGGCCTGAGAGTCTGCATTTCTTTTTCTTTTTTTTTTTTTTGGCCAGGGCCAGGGTTTGAACCCACCACCTCCCGTATATGGGGCCAGCGCTCTACTCCTTTGAGCCACAGGCGCCTCCCGAGATTCTGCATTTCTAACAAGCTCCCAAGTGATGTGGTACTGCTGCCCCACGGACCACACCTCCCCTGCCGAGGGTCCAGTACAACCAGACACTGCTCTACATCCACAGGTTATGGGGCTCAGAGGGGACCAGTTGGAAAGAGCAGCCAAGTTTTACAAAGAGAAGCCCAAGTCAGGTGCGGTGCCTCACGCCTGTAATCCTAGCACTCTGGGAGGCCAAGGCAGGTGGATTGCTGGAGCTCAGGAGTTGGAGACCAGCCTGAGCAAGAGCGAGACCCCATCTCTACTAAAAATGGAAAAACAAGTCGGGCACTGTGGCGGGCACCTATAGTCCCAGTTACTGGGGAGGTTGAAGCAGAAGGATTCCTCAAGCCCAAGAGTTTGAGTCTGCTGTGACTATGACACCATAGCACTCTACTCAAAGTGAGACTCTGTTTCAAAAAAAAAAAAAAAGAAAAAGAAAAACCTACACTCTCAAAGCTCAGAGTTCAGACGCTACAGGCAAATACAGTATGGTTGTGGTGAAGGTCTGTCTGTCTGTACACAGTATTCCAAGTACACAGAGAAAGGAAGAACAAATTATTTCCCAGGGTGAACTGCAGAAAAACAGCCTTAATATGTTTCCTTGCTGGTCAGTTACTTCCCTCTCTAGTAACAAATGCCAACTTTTTTTTTCTGAGTTCTGAAGCAAAAGGATAGCAAGGCCACTTCCTTGAGTCACACCCACTCATGGGCCCGGGGACCCATTCTCTTCTGTACCCACAGATGCTGCTGCAGCAAGTGGGGCTGTAACTACACCAGGTCCTTTCATCAGGTCACGTTGCAGAAACGTCACCCACTCAGGTCCCTCCTGCTTTTGAGAAACCATCCTGGAAATGCTGTGAATGCCTCAATTCTTAGTCCAGGGTTGGAAGAGGAGGACATGGCAAGGATAAGGCTGGGCCATCTGGCTAAGAATTTTCACACCTGTAGCCAGTGTGGTGCTAGGACGAGAGCCCCTTCACTGCACCATTGCTGACTCCACCAACTTGTTTTTATTCTTAAAGGGGGAGGGAACTTGTTCCGGTAATAATCTCAACTACATTTAATCATATCGCCCGGGGCATTTTTCTTTCACAAGCAATGAATGTGGCCCATAAACAGCAGTCTAGGGTCCTCAGGCCACTGTCACTTCCTGTAAGAGAAACTGAGATGGGGTCCCCTGAGCCCACCCAAAGCCAGGGCCTGCCCTCTTCCCCAGTGGGATGGGAATGCCAAATCTGACCCTGAAATGGGTCTTTAAAATAGGCTAAGAAAAGAGGGAAAAAGGTGAAGAAAGTTCTCCAAAAAGGTGACACAAATTTCATTGACATGAAAGGCCTGGCTCTCAAATTTTACATTTCAAATCCTTTCTCTCTTGAAGATTGACAAGGAGAAGCGGCTAAGCTGAGCAGGGTGCTATAAAATCCACAGGCCCCAAGTGTACAGTCAGAGGCAAAGCAGTGGTCAGCTCAGCAGAGCCACTGCACTGCTCAACATCAGCACAGTGGAGAGGACTTGCCGAGAGGGAGGGGACTTCAGGAGGTGGATTTAAGCAACTGCTGAAGTCCCCTTAAATCCACCTCCTGGTTTACAGGGAAACCAAAGCCCAGTGAGGGTAAGAGAGGCCCTGCCTGCAAATACTAGCTGGGTATTTTAAATGCAATGATTAAAATACAGAAATTAGTTTTTTTTTTAAATTACAATCCCCTTGGCATCCTGCCCAGACAACTTCAGAACTGATTTATGAAAGCTCAAATCTGTAAACCATCGGCCACCAGTAACATGGGCACCCTAGCAGTGAGTCTCCACTGTGGCAGCCATCAGATCATGGGGAAGGGATAGCGATGGGCCCAAATGACCCTGTGAGGCTATGACAGAGCAAGGCCCTGAACACAGACCGAGCCACTCTCAACCCTGTGTTCGCTCTACCCCAATGGGGATGGGATAAAACACAAAGTGTAAATGAAAATCTCATAGCATTGAACCTCACGTAGCCCACATAGGAAACTAGGACTTGTGTCCTGAGATCTACTGTTTGACTAAAGTGAAATATAAAGACGAGCAAACCAATAGTTTCGATATATTATGAAAGTCAAGATTAGACGAGAGGAAGAACTTGTTTTTAACATTTTAATACATTTCCAAGAAAAGAAATAGAGAGGCAGGGATTAGAGGAAGAGAGTTAACCTTGAATGCAAGACTTAGGCAGAAATTCCATTTTAGGTTTTAAACCACAAATAGATTTGCGAAGAAGAGTCTTTTTTTTTTTTTTTGAGACAGAGTCTTACTCTGTCACCCTGAATAGAGTGCCACGGCATCATCATAGCTCACAGCAACCTCAAACTCCTGGGCTCAAGTGATCCTCTTGCCTCAGTCTCCTGAGTAACTGGGACTACAGGCACCCACCACAACATCCAGCTTGTTTTTCTATTTTTAGTAGAGACAGAGTCTCACTTTTGCTCAAGTTGGTCTTGAACTCCTGAGCTCAAGTGATCCACCTGCCTATGCCTCCCAGAGTGCTGGGATTACAGTCATGAGCCACTGAGCCAGGCCAAGAGTCATGTCTTACTATCAAATACTTGAGCCTTGCTGGAGTATATGCTTTAACAAACACCCACAGAGTAGATATCTGCCTTTTGCTGGTTTGTAACTATGCCTAGTTTCCATTTCCATTATCTCTATAGTATCTTCAAATTCCTGCTTTCCAACATTAAAACTCCACACACTTCTGCCTCTCGGCTCCTAAAGAACCTGCTCATTGGTGAACTGCATGACTAACATTACTAATCTCACGCCTTTTGCCTTTTGCTGCTAACATTGGATCAAATAATAGTTACACTGCCAGTGGCTACAAAAATTCATATCAGCTTTCTAGAAGGCAAATTGGCAATGCATATCAAAAGCCATAAAAATTCCTAAACCTTTGGACTAAATAATCCCACTCCTGGGACTGTTCCCAAGAAAAGTCAATAGCAGAAGAAAAGTTGTCAAAGATGTCCATTAGTATGATATTATTGAGAGCTATCTAACAATCAGACAAACAATACCACCTCTCTAATGACAGTTACCATTCATAGCCAAAATTCTCTCCCAGGTCTCTATATGCTTTCCTTCTAAACCCCACAGTACCTCTCTCAGGTCTGCATTGCCCCCATTTCACAGATGTGAAAACTGAGGTACAAAGCAGAAGGCAATAATTGGATCAAGGGGGCAGCACCTGTGGCTCAAAGGAGTAGGGCGCTGGTCCCATATGCCGGAGGTGGTGGGTTCAAGCCCAGCCCCAGCCAAAAACTGGAAGAAAAAAAAAGAAAAAAAATAGCTAAGTGTTGTAGCAGGTGCCTGTGGTCCCAGCTGCTTGGGAGGCTGAGGCAAGAGATCACCTAAGCCCGAGAGCTGGAGGTTGCTGTGAGCTGTGATGCCACAGTACTCTACCAAGGGCAACAAAGTAAGACTCTGTCTCTAAAAAAAAAAAAAAGAAAAAGAAAAGAAAAAGAAACTAATAATTGGATCAAGGCCACATGAGCAGTAAACAGCTTAGGTTCAAGCAAGACTTGAGCCCAAGGCTTTGGGACAGTGATGTCTCCACCTGTTCTACTCACCCCTAGGATTGCTTGAGACAGGGGCTCTGGAACAGTGAGTCTCAGGAACCTTGATGCTGGAGCTTACATGATGAGTATGAAGAAGCGGCAATATGGAAAAAGCCTTCCTGAAATAACCCTCAAGGAAAAGATAAGGACCCCACAGAGGGAAATAGTCAGGCTGATATTTGGGGGGAAATGGACAGACTGCTTTATTCTATGTTGTTATACCAATGTCTTAACAGCAAGCCTTAAAAATATATATAAATAAAGACTTGCAGTTAATTAAAGCATGTGAGTATTTTTCTCTCTCCTACCTTTGAGTAACTTCCCCACCCTGTCAGTTCTTCTGTCTCGGTTTCATGATGTCTGCACCTTGCTGAAACCACAACTTCCCCCCAAGGGTTGTTGAGCACCCAGGAGGGAATCACTAGCAGGTCCTTTTCAGTAGAGGTGAGACGCTGTTGGAATAATGATGTCACTATTCAAATGCAAAGGAGAGAGAGACAGAGAGAGGACCAAACAAACTCAGAAGTCAAGGAGAAAACCAGTGGGCTTTTATGGCTCTGTTTATGGGAAGTGCCTCACCAACTGAAAGGTCAGGAGCTGACGTGTCCCATGGCACTGGAGCATTACACGAAATCACAAAAATAGAACCTTATAAAAATTCATAAGCTCATGAAACACCTACTTGATTATATAGGTTAGGGGCACAGGAGCTAAGATTTTGTCAGGCTCTAGAAAACAAGGCATAGCAGCCACATCTCTGGCACTTAAATGTCCTCAGCAGCATCCTAGGCCTTTCTCCTAAGTCAAAGAATGCCCGATAACTAGCATGCATTGAGTGCTTACTGTATACCTGCACTTAGTGGAGCTCCTCCTGTATTAATGGGTTTCATCTTCATGTACAGTGCTATGAAAAATGTTATCGGTTTCCAGATAAGAAAACTGAGGCTTAGAGAGATTAAAAAACTTGCCGCATGGAGACTCAAGCCCAGGTCTGCCTAGCGCCAATGTTGTACTCTGTGGCTTCTCAGGAGACCGCACAGCCCAAAGGCTGTTAGATCCATTCCTCTAAACA
Source organism: Galagoides demidoff (assembly GCA_963574575.1). Classification (NCBI taxonomy): domain Eukaryota; kingdom Metazoa; phylum Chordata; class Mammalia; order Primates; family Galagidae; genus Galagoides; species Galagoides demidoff. The sequence goes on from CAUYQV010032407.1 coordinate 24,958, forward strand.
CCTTTATGTGGAGGACATGGCCCCTTCACCTGCTGATCAGATCTGAGTGGAAGTTCCCTGGGTCCTGCCTTTTCAGTAAAGGAAAGAGGTGATGTGTCCTGTAATGGTAAGAATGTGGCCTTTGGGACTAGGTAATCCAGGTTTGCATCCTAAGTTCTACATTCAGGAACTTGAGTAAGTCCCTGAATGTGGCTGTCCCTCAGTTTTCTCATCTGTGCCATGGGGACCCTGCTCTCAGTGACAAGGACTGGAGTCTGGCACAGTGTTGGCTACAGCAAAAGTGTTTTCACATGATCGATAATCTGTCCTAGACTGATCCTGGAGGGACCTTGGATGTCCAGGTCCTGCCTCCACTGAAGCTTCTGTGAAAGAACCTCTGGTTATGAGAAGTTCTCTCCAAGTAGCAAGGTAAGAGGGACAGGTTTAGAGGCCCCTCCGTGAAAAGCACGCTCCTCCAGGTCACTGCTGCCTCTGGCCATTCCTTCCCCTTCATACTAAAGCCACCAAGCTTTGCCTGGTCCTTCCCCCAACAGGATCTCTCTTTCCTTCCATGGGCATTTTCTCCCTTGCCACTATCCATTCCCTAATCCTGAAGTCATTTCTCTGAGTCCTCATTGTGTGCAGTCATCAGTTTCCCTGTTGACCTCCCCTTCCAAAATCGCCAGTGCCTGCACTGTTCCCTCCTGCTCTTCACATCTCCTGTAGTTGGCACACGGAAAATTCCAGTGTGGTACACACAAGAGCAGTGTATAGTAGGTGTTCAATAAAGGGGGGAGCAAACGAATCAATGATTAACAAGTGGTTTCTGTGGCCTAAGTGGAGAGGGAGCCATCCAACAATCAGTTCCTACAGAGGACCTGTTACTGGCTGTGGGCACAGTCACATGATAGAAGTTGTGTTGGGCTCCCTGGGAGTCAGCATGGATCATGAGCAGTCAGTCTGTTGCAGGCTTCATCTCATTCACCCTTCAAAAGAACTCCATGTGTTCAAGTGAAAACCCTATTCCACAAATAAGACTACCTTGCCTGGCTATCCAGCAAGCTGGGGGTCCTCACCCAGCTCCCCTTGACTCCAAAGCCAATCTCCCTTCCACACAAAGGAAGACCATTCTGCACAGTTATCAAGTGCACAGACTCTGACACCAGACACCTTGGGCTCACATCCTAATTTGCCTCTTATTAGCAGTGGGAATGCTGACCATTCACAGAGCTCTCTAAGTCTTAATGTTCTCTTATCTGTAAAATAGGGATAATTATATTTTCTACTTCAAGGGTTGCTGTGAGAATTAACTGAGATAATGTAAGTAAAATATCATGAGCCAAGCATACCATGTCACAGCATGTCCTCAGTAGCAGCAATGTATTAACAGAGACAGTGGGAATAGTACCAGGGGTGGTGGTAGAAATGTGGTATTAACAGTAGTCGTGTGGGAATAGTAGCATATTAATACTATATTAATATACTATTAATTAGTGCTACTAGCACTAGCACTAATTATTAACATACTATTAATAGTGCTAGTAGCAGTAGCAGTTGTAGAGTAGTGGTACTAACAGGGGTAGTAATGGTAGCAGTCATGGTGGCAGTGGTAGTAGTCACACTATTAACAGTGGTAGTGCTAATGGTAGCAGCGGTGATAACAGTAGTGGTATTAATGGCAATAGTACCAATAGTGGTAGTAGTCATAGTAGCAGTACTGCCTAGTGGTAGTGGTGGTGGTAGTAGTAGTACTGATATTAATAGTGGTAGTAGCAGGAGTGGTGGCAGTGGTGGCAATAGTGCCATTAAGAGTGATAGAAGGCTTGGCGCCTGTGGCTCAAGTGGCTAAGGCGCCAGCCACATACACCTAAGGTGGCGGGTTCAAATCCAGCCCAGGCCCACCAAACAACAATGACGGCTGCAACAACAACAACAAAAAAAATAGCCGAGTGTTGTGGCAGGTACCTGTGGTCCCAGCTACTTGGGAGGCTGAGGCAGGAGACTCACTTGAGCCCAGGAGTTGGAGGTTGCTGTGAGCTGTGATGCCACGGCATTCTACCCAGGGGGACGGCTTGAGGCTCTGTCTCAAAAAAAAAAAAGTGATAGAAGTGGCCAGGCACAGTGGCTTACACCTGTAATCCTAACAGTGGTATTAATAGTGATAGCAGCAGTAATAGTGACAGCGGTGGTAGTAACAGTGGTATCAGCAGTAGCAGCGGCAGTGGTGGTAGTAACAGTGGTATTAATGGTGGTGGTGGTGGTGTGATAGTAGTTGTAGTGGTGGTAGCAGTAATACCAGGGTGATTTTAATTGCAATGTACCCAGAAGCCATGGTGGTAATTTAAGTATGTGGTGTGGGCTTGTCCAGTTAAGGTACTTGCATTGTGGGAGGCTGAGGGAATATAGGAGTGGGAGAGGAACGATATCGAAACCCACATTCTGGGGATCCAGTTGTTCTCAAGAACAGGAGAGCCGCAATTCCCAGGCTCGGCCACAAGGTGGAGCAGGGATCTGGCGCTCTGGAGGCCTGAAGGCCGGAAGGGAGGATTAACTGGGGTAAAGCCTGGAGCATTCGGAGGAACCCAGGCATCTCCTGGTAAGTGGAAGAGAACTGACTGCACAGGCTCTGGAGGTGATTTTGCCCCTTGTATTTAATCGACACAGGAAGAGGAAGGTTAACCACAGGAAAGCCGAAGGCCATGTGCAAAGTGGGAAGCGAGCAACAGGGATTGACTCAAAACGCTGGTTCTCAACTTGTTTCCACCTGGCTGATAACATCCGGGCAGAGTTCACTTAACTCCACTCACTTCCAGCTGGGGTGGAAGTGAATGAGCCACAGACTATGAGCAGTTCCCCTTTCTCTCTCACTCATCTGGACCCTCTATTATATGGTAGGGTCACAGAATTTGAGAGCCACCGATCTGGAGCAGAGCAAGGTGGCCAGAGGGTAAAGAGAGGTAAAAGGTGGAGTCATCTTTAAGGAAACCACATGGACACAGAGGACTAAGGCAGGGCGGAGGCTGAGGACGGGCTGTGGGTATCAAGGCCAAGAACATGGCTTTGGAGCAAGAGGGGCCAGGATTCAAATTCTGGCTCTGCACTCAGAGCTATGTGACCTTATCCTAGGGGATAATATTAGTGCCAGCCTGGAAGGGTTGTTGTGTAGATTAGATGACACAAGACCTGTAAAGTACTTAGCACGGGCCTGTTAGTAACTGCTCAAAGAAAGACTGCCATTTCCACATACCATTGTTATTGTCAGTATTATCACATGGGCACGATGATGAAGAGCTGTTGCTTTCAAATTCACTCTTCACAATCCCATCAATGTTACAGAGTCTACACAGGAACTGTCTCGTCTTTGCTCAAGGTGTGTCATGTGTGATAGAACTGGCTTCCCAGTGAGAGTTCCAGGCCCCTGAGAGCAAAACCACGAAACACACCCAGGTCTCTTGGCTTACCACAATTCCCAGCACAACTCTGAACCTAGAGCGGTAGGGTGATCAATACACGTGCCCATCAATCTATTGTGAAATCGATAGCTTACAAGTTTTCCAGCACATCCCCTAACAAGGTAATGCAACAATCATTTGCTAAGCACTTGCTGTATGCCAGGAACACCAAGATACTCTTCTTGGGAGAGACTGTCCTCAGAGCCCCTATTTTCTCATGGCTAAGCTGTTACTCTGGGAGGGGGGGGGTCCATTGTACTTCTTCTCTCTACTTGGACCAAATTGACCCCACTTCTGGACAGAAACACTGGCATGGAACAGAAGGAACAGTACAAGAAACTAACTTGGTTCAGTGAATTTAGGCATTTGTTTTTCAGGTCCACGAGGCCATTTCCTGAGGGACTAGACAAAATTGATGTAGGAGTTACCCTGATGGGGAGGGAGAGGAAGAGAGAAAGAACTGAAAGTCTGGCTTAAACGAACTCAGGAGACGCTGCAGGGGTGAAGGTCCATGTTCAATATCCTGTGGGGGCTCTTTGGCCTCATTGCTCTTTCTGCCTTTTGGGCCTCGGGACCAACCTTTTGGTTTCACAGGACCTGGAACGTGAAAGTGCAAGAGCAGTGGGTCTCTAAGGTCATTTAAGGACATAGCCACATGTGGAGGGGCAAGGTAGGAGGACTCACAGCTCCTGTCCAGTCACTAACTCCCTGTGTGGCCAGGGCCCGAGGCACTCATGCTCTCCACACCTCCCCTTCCCCAAGTACGAATGACCTCAAAGCTTGCTCTAGATAATCTTGAAGGACCATCCTGGCTGGGACACCAACGCCACTTCTAAAATTCTTCCCTGTTCTAGCTGCCCTTCTCTCACCCTGACTCAACACTGGAGTTGGAGCGGCAGGTGAGTTTCACTCCTTCTTTCTCTCAAGGGTGGGTAGCTTTCGTGACATGCCCTCCCTGAGATGGTCTGGGACTCTCGGGTGGATGGAAGTGAACATGACTGTCCCTTGATACGAGAGGTGGAATTGATGGGGTTGCTTCACAGGGCTGTTCCCTCTATCACAAAACGGGATGGCGTGTTTCCTTTTGAATCAGCACCATTACCCTTACAGAAATTTCGAATGGCATTTCTATTATTAAATATCTCAAGCAGAAACTTTGATAAATGACTCCTTTTTCTCACTTTTACAAAGTGAATAGCCTCCCTGCCCTCTCTTGAACTCAGAAACCCAGGGGCTCTTTAGAAGGCATGTACCCCTCCAGATAGGGAAAGAGAGACATCAGTACACATATAGCCTTTCGCTCCCACCCAGATTCAGCCTCATTTCATCTCTGGCGGTACATTTCCCGTCCAACCAGACACATTTGAATAATTAATAGTCAATAAGCTGAATGGTTGATCTTTAACAGCTGGATGACTCCTGAGACTGAGAGTGCTGTCTGTGAAGGCGCCGGCGGGAAGCTTCCTCCTTACAGTAACGGACTGTGGGGTTAGGTCAGCAGCTGCCAGACTTTCCATTGCCCAAGCCTCTTTAGGTAGGACTTGGGCTCAGGTAAGGAGGCAGTGGTACATAAGCAGCCCTTCCATACCTTGGAAGAGGGACCATGTGACCTGATAAAGGTGATCTGCTCTGCAGATAAGGAAGAGAGGAAGCCCAGCAGGCTGAAACTCAAACACCTGTCAGGGGACATGGATGTTTCATTTATTCATTCATTATTAAAAAAACAAAACACTTATTGAGATCTGAGTGCCAAGCATGGTTCTAGATGCTATGGTTGCAGCAGTGAATGAACTGTCCTCCCCAAAAAGAATCCCCGCCTTTGTGGGGCTTACATTCTAGCCGGGGAGACAGATGACAAAATCAATACATGGTTTGTCAGGTGGTCACAAGTGCTTTGAAGGAGAAATGAGGCAGGTGAGGGGCTAGAAAACATAGGGGAGGAGGCAAGCTGTGGTTTGCATAAGGGAGGGTGGGCAGGGAAAGGCTCTCCCAGGAAATGACAAATTAGTAGACCCTTGAGAGAGGTGAGAAGTGGGCTGGGCAGCTATCTGGGCATGACTGTCCCAGAGCAGGGGAACAACAAGCCAACAGGCCCTGAACAGGAAAGCGTTTGGTTTCCTAGGAACAGCAAGGTGTCAAATACAGGGCTGGAGTCAAGTCGGTCCTTCCCCCAGGGCCTTTGCTCTGAGTGAGATGGGACTCAGAGATCAGCAGAGAACAGCATGATCTGGCTTTGGATTTGGCAGAAGTCTTGGAGAGTAAGTGAGGGGACAGGGGAGAAGCACAGGGACAAAGTGAAACAATAGGAGAGATGACTGGCATGACCAGGAGGCTGCTGTTGGAGGTCAGACTCTGAGTTTATACAGAAAATCTGCATTTATATGGAAGGAAGAGGCAACAGCATTTCTGAACCTTTAGTTACAGGTGTAAGAGACAAGAATGAGGCCTTGTTTTGGGTCCTGAGCATCTAGAAAGATGAAACTGCCATTTGTGGAACTGGGAGAGTTTGCAGGAGATGCAGGTTTGAGCAAGGAAATAGGAAGCCATTTATAAACAATGTGGGAGTGGGGGGCTTGTGGCATGCCTGCCCTACCCAGGAGAGTCCAAGAAATCTGACAAAACCATGCCAGGAAGAGCCAATGGCAAGCAAGGTTGCCAGGTGAGGTTTTTGGGTCAGTACACCTGGCTTCAGGGCCCACATGTGCCTCTCTCTAGCCCAGGGATTGGGGGCACACCATGTAGGGTTCAATCTACTCATCCTCAAAATCTGTGTGTCTCTCTGTGTGTGTGTGTGTGTGTGTGTGTGTGTGTGTGTAGTCTATAAAATGCAAAACCTTACACCCAGAGGCAGAGATACAGTGAAGAGAGACCAGATTTGGGGACCAAAAGGAGCTGGGTTGGGAGCCTCTTTCTAGCTAGATGTTGGGCAAGTTTCTTTTTTTTTTTTTTGAGACGGAGCCTCAAGCTATCCCCCTGGGTAGAGTGCCATGGCATCACAGCTCACAGCAACCTCTGACTCCTGGGCTCAAGCGAGTCTCCTGCCTCTGCCTCCGCCTCCCAAGTAGCTGGGACCACAGGCACCCGCCACAACGCCCGGTCATTTTTTTTTTTTTTTTTTGGTTGCAGCCATCATTGTTGTTTGGCAGGCCGGGCTGGGGACTCGAACCCGCCACCTTAGGTGTACGTGGCTGGCGCCCTAGCCGATTGAGCCACAGGTGCCGAGCCTGGGCGAGTTTCTTAATCTTTCCAAGTCTTGGTTTCCTCATGTGTAAAACGGAGATAATGCCGCCTACCTTATGAGATTGTCACAAGGATTTCTGAGATAAGGTTTTTAAAGCATTGAGCCTCAGAGAGCTTGGTATGTAGTAGGATCTCAATGTATTACGGCCATTATGACACATAAAAGGCACTGATCGTAGGTATATTTGTTTGCATGCTAACCTTCTAAGTGTGTGGTCCCTGTACAAAAATTCAAGGTGGCCACAAACGTAATGATATTGTTTCAGCATGGATTATAATATAAATAAATTATTTATCATGTGTTTGCCTGTGACCACATGTACTCTGTGAGATTATCAGCTAAGAAATTATAAGAGGTTTAAACATCCAATCAAACTTACTTAAGAGACCTTACTTTGTCTTTCTTTGTATCTTCCACAGCACGTCCTGTTCAGTGACTACATCTGAGAGGTACTCAATAGATAGGATCAAAGAATGAGAGCTTAGAGATCATTTTGTTCAGCCACCTTCATTTCAAACTAAGAAAACCAGGCCGGGGAGCACTGGCTCATGCCTGTAATCCTAGCACTCTGGGAGGCCGAGGTGGGTGGATCACCTGAGCTCAGGAGTTTGAGACCAACCTGAGCAAGAGTGAGAGACTCTGTCTCTACTAAAAATAGAAAAACTACCCAGGTGTTGTGGCAGGCACCTGTAGTCCCAGCTACTCGGGAGGCTGAGGCAAGAGGATAGCTTGAGACCAAGAGTCTGAAGTTGCTACGAACTATGAGACCACAGCACTCAACCCAAGAGAGAGTCAGTGAGACTCTGGCTCTAAATAAATAAATTTTAAAAATAAATAAAACTAAGGAAACCAGAGTTCAGAGAGGGCAAGTGACCCACCAGACAGAGTGACCCAGCAAGTGGCGGCTCTAGGGCTAATAATAAGTTCTCTTGACTCCTTAGGTCCATTGCTCTCCCCATGCTGTGGGATGAATGAAACTGGTTGTGGTGAAATTGGGATCCTTTATTGATGTCTAGAGGGTCCAACTCAATAAAGCATCTTGATTTCTAGACTGACAAAGATCCAGAAGTTTCCCTTGGAATGACAATAGGATAGAGCAAGGGTTCTTGAATTGTTCTGTGAGCTTCTTGGGATCTCTCTGGGGCCTGTGCTGTTTGCACTGGTCTAGACATTTTCCACCAAACCTCCCAGCAAATATTTGAAGGCCTTGATACAATACCATACAAATAAGCGTATCTAAAGCTCTCCCGTGTAAACAGCCTAAAGTCCTTAGTTGGTCAGCAGTGACCTAAGGGGGAAAAAAATTCAAAACCAAAACCTCAAAACAGTTTTTAAAAGGCAGCCCCCAAAACAACCTAAGCAGTAATACATGTTTGTTGTGGTCAAAGTCACAATTGTCATTTATGCCATTCATTGAAAGATATGTGTGTGTGTGTACCTGTGTGTATGCGTGTGTTTGAATAGTTCTTCCAGAATGCAGAACAAATTCCTTGTGGTAGCAAATGTTATTTTAGAAAGTGACTTTTAAACTTTAAAAAACCATGTGCCTCTCGTTCTTTCCTAGTGCTACATGTACAGCATTTAAATTTTAATGAGAGATCGGGGAAAGACTTTGGAATTAGATTCCATGGAGAAAAATGTTTTGCTGTGGAATTGTAAGATGGTTCAAATAAGGTTTCTTGTCATTGATGGAGAAAAAAGCAAGTACTGTCTCTTCACAGATGAGCAAATCTGGCAATAGCAGTAAAGAAGATCTGTACAGGGAAAGGCACATGAAACATTCAGTAACGTAGTTAAAGCTTATACCAAAGAAGCCACAGCCAGTAACCACAGATTAGGAATTCCTGGACCATTGCCTAGACCGGCTACCTACTCATTACCACCCACTGCTGTCAACCACACAAATAAATTGAGAGCCTTGTTTCCTAAAACCCTCTGCTTTATTGAGCGCAGGTATTCACAGGTTAATCTGATAAACCACCCTGTGGTAATCAGTAAACAAGTCCTTTGACAGAAACAAGAAACAAAAGAACTGTAGGCCGGTGAAGTGGCTCAGGCCCATAATCCCAGCACTTGGGCAAGGCTGAGGGAGAGGATTGCTTGAGGCCTAGGAGTTCAAGACCAGCCTAGACAACTTTTCAGAACCCTGTCTCTACAAAAGATTTTTAAAAAGAGTGAGATCTTTGTGTATTATTAGTGATAATAGTAGCAACAAACATTTATGGAGGGATCACTTTACAGCAATATTGTGTGTTATCTAACTTAACCTTTACTAAAACGATGGATTTGTACTGTGTTATCTCCATTTTTACCAATATAGAACCTAGATTTTAACTATTCACTATCCTAATTTAAATATATAAAGAGTGTTTAGAAATAATTGATAGGATTTCAAAATTATAAAAGCCTCTAAAAGATCATATAAATGGCTCAGTGCCCATAGCAAAGTGGTTATGGAGCTTGAGGGTTCGAATCCAGCCCTGGCCAGCTAAACAACAATGGCAACAACAACCAAAAATAAAATGGCCAGGCATTGTGGCCAGTGCCTGTAGTCCCAGCTACTTGGGAGGCTGAGGCAAGAGAATCGCTTAAGTCCAAGAGTCTGAGGTTGCCATGAGCTTTGATGCCACGGCACTGTACCAAGGGCAACACAGTGGGACTCTGTCTCAAAAAAAAAAAGGAAAAGATAAAAAAGATCATATAATCTTCACATAGTGCTTTGTGTTTATCACTAATATTTGATTGGCAGTAATTCAAAGCCATGAACCAGATTGCACTATACAAATGTTTTAAACTCTTTTTCATTTAATATATTGAGATTTTTTAAAATAAACAAGAATTAGAAAGTGTCAATAGCAGTTGAGATTAAGGAAACTTGCTTTAATTTTTTTAAAGTCTCCTTTAGCTCTCATTTTCTGGAATGACTATATATTACCAAGAGCTGGGAAAAAAAGGTATTTCCATTCATGAAAAAGAAAGAAAGATTCCAGTACTGCAGGGCAGGACATGGACATATACTCACTGATATAAAAAGTCAATTGTTAACACAATCTGCAGTAGCAGAGATAAGGATTCAAGCATTTAAGTCCCTCTTCTGTTTTCTTGATTTTCTGAATCTTAAGGAATCTTTTATTTTATTTTATTTTATTTTTTTTTTTTTTTTTGAGACGGAGCCTCAAGCTATCCCCCTGGGTAGAGTGCCATGGCATCACAGCTCATAGCAACCTCCAACTCCTGGGCTCAAGCGAGTCTCCTGCCTC
>CAUYQV010032408.1:0-31351 GCA_963574575.1 Galagoides demidoff
CTAAGGTGGTGGGTTCGAATCCCCAGCCCGGGCCCGCCAAACAACAATGATGGCTGCAACCAAAAAAATGGCTGGGTGTTGTGGTGGGCGCCTGTGGTCCCAGCTACTTGGGAGGCAGAGGCAGGAGACTCGCTTGAGCCCAGGAGTTGGAGGTTGCTATGAGCTGTGATGCCATGGCACTCTACCCAGGTGGATAGCTTGAGGCTCCGTCTCAAAAAAAAAAAAAGACTAGAAAGGAATATGTAAATCTGATGAAAGTGGGGTTCTGGGTAATTGTCTACACCTCAAATTACATAAACGTGTAATAATACTATTATATTATTGATACATCTTTTTTTAGACAAATGTTTTAAAAAGGAAGGGGACAAAGATAAACTTGAAATTGAGGGCCTTCTCCTTAAGGGAGTCCAGAACAAGTGGAAGTGTGTTGCAAAGGGAGGTGCTCTGAGAGACCGCAGGTTACAGACAGAGTTTAGTCCCAGACGCAAATGTGTGTAGACTTAACTGCTTCTGCACCACCAACAGAAAGAACTTAGCCCATCTTCAGGTGGTAGAAAAATCTGGATGTCCAGCATGTTCTAGGACTGCTAAGGTGTTACCACGTTCAGACCATGCACTGACCATCACCTACGAGTGGGAATGAAGCCCTCATTTTGATGACCCCTCATACAGTTCCCTGGAGATGCAGGGACTTGCTGGCTAAGCACAGTTCAGGTTGACAAAACGTCGGATTGTCCCGCCTGGAAAGACGCTGCTGGGTTGGGTGTTCTGCTTTGCTTCCATAGGGAGTTCAGTGTTAGGTTTTACTTTCCATGTCTAGACCTCTACTGCGAAAGGAAATCGCCTTTCCTGTTGGAACCTCAGTGGCGACTGCTAATTCTCGAGTATTTGTGGCCCAGTAGAGACAAAGCTTTTTTTTTTTAGACAGAGTTTCATTCTGTTGCCCTGGGTAGAGTGCTATGGTGTCTTAGCTCACAGCAACCTCAAACTCTTGGGCTCAAGCAATCCTCTTGCCTCAGCCTCCCAAGTAGCTCCCGCCATAATGCCTGGCTAGTTTATTTTTAGTAGAGCTGGGGTATCACCGTTGTGCAAGGTGGCTCAGGTCATCCACCTACCTCAGCCTCCCAGAGTGCTAGGATTACAGGCGTGAGCCACTGCACCCGGCCTAGACAATGTATATTTTATGGAGGTCTTGCAAAATCCAGCTGGCTTGTGACCAAGGGGCACCTGCAAACCTCTTTGAGCTTAACCACTCTCCATGTCAGATGTTACGGGCATTGTATTTGCTTGTGATTTGAATTTCCCAAGGTACTTAAAGTTATGTCTTTTTTCCTTTTTAAAATTTCAAGAAACTGTAAGTAAACTACAAGTGTTTAGAAACACACTTAAGTCGGTGCTAACATTCTGATTTTCAGGTAGCTATAAACTGTCATTTTGAGTTATGACAGTTTTGATTCAATAACATTTATTTATGCCCCTTTTATTAATTCATTTACTTCTAATTAGCTAAAGCTGAAGGGCCAAAGAGATGGGGAGAAAACCAGTTTAAAATCAAGAGGCCTGAATTCTTTTAGTTCTCAATCTACCACTGATTTAGTCTCTCTTTACGTGGCCAGTGTGATCCTGCGTCATCCTCCGTAGAATGAGTCTGTTGGATTAGATGTTTCCCAGGGTCTTCTCCAGCTCAGCATGTCAGGACTCAATGCCCTGAGACAAGGAGTCGTTTCTGCCTTTTCACTGTGAACACAGGTTCGCAGTGAGCTGCTCAGGGCACGTCCGGACAAGGACACTGTGGCTCATTTACAAGGTTCAGACAGAGGAGAAACCTCCACTCAGCAGATGTAAGTAGAAAAGTGCATCAGAACCGGATACCGGATAGTCCTAAAATAGGGCAGTACCTGTGGCTCAAGGAGTAGGGCGCTGGCCCCTTATGCCAGAGGTAGCAAGTTCAAACCCTGTCCCGACCAACAATTGCAAAAAAAAAAAAAATTTGAAAGCTTCACCAAATTTAAGGGAAAGAGTTGGTGATTTCCCGTGTAGCTTGGGTCTAAGACTAACACCTCTACGTTGGTTGAATAGACCAAGTAGACTTGGTGTTTCACCTGCAATGCCTGGACCTCCATTTTTACTTCAAAACGCTTGTGCTCCTACAGGTGGGCTCAGTGGTGGCCGTGGGCTGGATCCGCTCTAGGAAGGCTGTAGACTGGCGCCTCTTCCGGAATATCTTTGTGGCCTGGTTTGTGACTGTGCCCGTGGCCGGGCTATTCAGCGCTGCCATCATGGCACTCCTCATGTATGGGATCCTGCCGTATGTGTGACGTGTCTCCACCCAGTCGGAGCAGCTAAAGGGATGGTCTGGGGTGGTTATGCGGGAGCAGTGTGCCCTCCTGGTGCACACACGTCCTGACTGCATGTGGCTATCTCGTGACCAGCTCTCCACATCCCTCTCGGGGCACCACGCCACGCTGCTCACCCAGGCTGCGGACAGTCTCCTCACAGAGCTGACTTACCTGCTGTACATAATCTGTGTTACACGGTATCGTGGTGACATACTGTGTGCAGTTACTTACATATTAAATACGTATTGTCCACATAGAATAGGTCCCGTTACTTCAGACATATTCAAGCTGGGAGTGGAGATCATTGCCTAGAATTCAATATCCCGTAAATCTTGTACATAACAATTTCAGTGGCAAATTTTAAGAGCCTTTTAAAAGGAACGTTTTGATTGGAAAATGATTCTTTTCCAAATGATGTTTCCTGTCTGACATACTGTAAACGAAGTAGAAACAGAGGCTCAACGCCAGCCTGGGGGTGCACGCAGGTGGGCGTGATGCCGGGACGAGGTCACAAGTGCTTTCACTGAAGAATTTGTTCATATACTGTGTATGATTATCCTGTAATATATCATTATGGCTTTTGTAAATACTTAAAACTGTAATTTTTTTAATGGTGTGCTTCCCTTATACTTTTCTGATCAGAGAATTTTGGAAAGTACCAAAGAAGCAGGGGAATAGTTTGCCAGTATTATGTTTTCCTGTTGTCTGTCTCCCCGCACCGCGGGTCACTGCGGAGCAGGACTGCCAAGGGCCTGCCTGCCCCAGAGCAGCACGTGTGGCCCCCACCCACCAGCAGCACCGCCACCGCCACACGCCACACCCTGGGCAGCCCTGCAGTGGCCTTTCCCTTGTCACCAACGCAGAGATGTGCAGACTTGAGGCTGTGTGGCTGACACTACATATCCATCCAGTTTAAATTTTCATCCCTGTTCTCCCCGGCAGCCCCAAGAACAGACTTCTCAAGTCACACGTTAACGCAGATGAGGCCTTTTATGTGCTTTGACATTGTAGAAATTCAGGGCAGGGGGGAAAAGAGTTGAAATATTTGAAAATACACTGGATTCAAGGCGTTCCCTGAGGCCTCCGCTGCACTGCACGTCCCCATGTTCTACTGTAGTCCCCTGGGTTCTCTTTTGATAGCGGGAGGGAGGAAGTACGACTAATGTTAGAGCCTGAAACTATGGAAATGCTGCTAAAATTTTTATATTGACAAACATTTTCTTGGTACTTCATCATGATTTTTCATTAATCAACCATATTAAATTTATAATAAAAAATGCCCCTCAAATGTTTGCCTCAGAAGTCTTTTTCTAAATATCTTCACAATGTTTTCAGAGTTGCCACAATAATAAAAGCTACATCATTTGGTCACTTGGCATTTTTCAAATACCTTTCTTTGAACTCCCCCCCTTATTATACTACTACATGTTGGTGCAAAAAACACACACGAGCAGGAAGAGGAACAAGTGACGCCCACGTCCGGCACTCAGAAACCCCCCGTCAGCCCTGTGTGCACTGACCCTTCAGGAATGAAGCGTCTGGCCAGGGGGCTCGCCCCTGGATCTGGACTCTTGTGACTAGGGCTGTCACACCCCTGGGTGAAGCCTTCCCTACTTCACCCAGACTTCAGAGGACAGTTGGCAAGTCAGTTTAGATGCTCAGGGCCTAGGCAGGGAAGTGCAGACACTCCCCAGCTGTATTTTTGACTCAAACAGCCAAAAGGAAAAAATAATTGGGGATTGCGAGAGGTCTTCCATCCCAGTAGCAGCATCTGGCACCAGCTCCATTTCCCTTAGGACTGGGACGGGTACCTGGTGAGGAAATGTGCCCAGGTGTAAGAAATTCTTCTCTACAAAGAAATAATGCCCTAAGCCTTTCATTTACCCCACTTTTGATAAAAATTCAAGAAAAAATTCATATTCCTCTTAAATGTATTTATAAGAAAAATAACAGCACAACACAACGCAGGCAAACACTGTACGGCCCAGCCTGCAGGTTCAGGAGGATTCTGCAGTTTTCACCCCTGTCCCCAGGGAAGGGCACAGGTGGAGTCCCAGAAAGTGAACCAGCACGAAGGTCACACCAGTGAGCGTTCCTGGGACTAAGCAGCTGCCCGCCATCCTCGCCTCTCCAGCCTCTCTCATCTGACAGATGGCCACAGGCCAGCGGTGCCCCGGAGGGAGGGTCCCCTCCCAATCGGCCTTCTCCCCCTGAAGTGATGCTCCTGGAGTCCACTGGGCAGCAAAGGCTCTGTGGGTGGTGATGGGGGACAGTGGGGCTGGGCACAGCCTACTCCCAGGGAAGGGGACAATGGTGGAGGGCTCCTCTGTCCCAGGCCACAAACCAGCCCACATTCCTACCCTGAGGATCTCAGTTCCTCAGGGCTGCTCCATCATACAAATAGGCCCCAGCAAAGGCAAGCCCCACCCTCTGGCTTCCCACTGTGATTCTGTTCATCTGTCATTTCACTCCAAATAGAATGATCCCTAAAGAAAGCTTCTCAGCCTGAGCAACAGCCGGCCCACCTCTCCTCTAAAACTAGAAAAACAGCCGGGCATTGTGGTGGGACAGTGTAGGTGGCTGCAGCTTCCTGACCTAATTTCCCTAATCTCCCCACTATCAGCAGCTGTAGTCTCCATAAAAAGGGGAGGCCCCGCGGAGCCCGGTGATAGCTGACAAACCACATAGGGAGGAAGCCCAGGGAGAAAGCGTGAGGGGCTCCACCTGCCCCTTTCTATAGAGGAAACGTGAGGAGCTGAACAAGATTTTAAGAGTGTCAGACTCAATGAGAAAGATGGACAGTTCTCCGTGCAGCTAGAACTAAACCTACTTCAGCAGCACAAGGGGTTGAGGTCAGAACGGGGAATTTCCTTGCTTTTCTCAAGATTTTCCATTTAAAGATGAAATCAAACCCGAATTTACAGATTCCAAACCTTGAGTGGGTAAGGAAGTAGGCAAGGTCAAAGGCTCGAATTGAATGACCTTGCAGAAAACTGCGGACAACAGTGGCCCCTAGTGGCTGTGGCGTCCAAAGACAGCAGCACCAATGCAAACCCCCAGGAAGACACATCAGTAGACCCCACTGACCCCCCAACCTAGGGAGTCAGACCAGTCCCTGGTGGACAACCCAGACCTCGGGCGAGATCCTGAAAAGCACACAGAGAAAGCTGTGCTCCCTCTCACTGTTCCCTTCCGTGGGACAGGGCTATGTTTAGCCCCCTTTCCTGCTTCTCCACCCCACTTAATCCACCAGGAGGAAGGAGGGTCCTCGCCCCCATGTTCAGGAAGGACTGGGCACGCTGGAGTCAGGACCTCCCACCTTCCTACTGGGAGGGAAACTGGGTGGAAGGGAGCCCCGCCCTGGCCCAGCACTGCCTCACCCTAAGCCCCAGCACACCCAGCCTGTATCAGTGGGGAGGATGATGTTTTGGCCTCTATCCATTGACACCTTGTCCTAACTTACAATTTGTTTAAAAGCTGGGGAGGTAGGACCGTGTATTATCAGGCCTTATCCTGGAAGGCCCCTGAGGCATAGCAGGGTCTGTGAGGAGGGGCAGATGAAATGCGGAAAGCTCCTCACATGGACACAATACAGACACTGATAATCAGGGTGGAGAACAGAGAAGGCTGGGAAGGAACCTGAATGCTGACATTTAATGGAAGCCCAGAGAAAAGGAAGGTTTGTTTCTCAAGGCCAAGGAGCAGAAGAGGCCAAGTCAAAGAGCTGCGTGCGTGCAGGACGCAGCAGTCTCCACACGCATTTAAGGATTACACCACAGGCGGCACAGAAGTGGCTTCCTTTCTTGTCTAGATCTCTTCTTCTACAAGATTCTAGAACCTGAGGCTCAGAAAGGTGGCCACAAGCCTCCAAGGACAGAGAATTCAGAAGTTTTAGGACATTTATTGTCCTCCCTGTGTCTCGAGCAGAGAGAACATCACAGTATGATGATGGGTTAGCAATGGACCATGATTCTCCCTAGTCACTTGCAGAAGTAATTAATATGTAAAATATGATGTGCTAGCCTATGCCTATTGGTCTATTTTCACAGCAAATGCCACTACTTTGACCACTGGGCAATTCCCCTAAAGAGGAGCAAGTGGCATTTGTTGCCTTGACCAACGTGATGCTTTGGGAGGCACAAGGAGCCAGAACTTAGCGCATGTTAGGTGTGCTGCCTGCAAGGGGGCCTCTGACCTTCCCAAGCAGTAATATTCATTAGAGGGTTTTCTCCTAATTATAGAAATATGGAACTTGCTGTAGAAAACTGGAAAAATATAATAAGCATGAAGTAAAAATTAACTTGAAAGTCTACCTTCCTGTGATAACGAAAATATTAACATTTTTGGAAAATTTTCTCCTATATTTGCATATAATTTTTTTTTAAAAATTGAGAGTAGTTTACTCTTATTTTTTAATGCAGTATTATCTGTGAACATTTCTTTATGGTTACTTCAAAAACATGATTTTAAGCCAGACGTGGTGGCTCTCACTTACAATCCTAGAAATTTGGGAGGCTGACGTGGGTAGATTCCTTGAGATCAGGAGTTCAAGACCAGCCTAAGCAAGACTGAGACTCCAGCTCTACTAAAAATAGAAATGCTAGATGGGCATTGTGGTAGACACCTATAGTCCCAGCTACTTGGGCATCTGAAGCAAGAGGATTGCTTGACCCCTAGTTTGAGGTTGCTGTGAGCTGTGACCCAACAGAACATTACCCAGGGCCACAGAGTGACTCTCTGTCTCAAAAAAAACAAAAACCAGTGCTCACTTCAGCAGTACATATACTAAAATTGCAACGATACAGAGAAGACCAACATGGCCCCTGCACAAGCATGACACGCAAATTCGTGAAGCATTCCATATTTTTATGGGAGACCTGTTGGCACACACTCCCAGCAACTTGGGAGGCTGAGGTGGGAGGATCATTCAGGCCTAGGAGTTCAAGACCAGCCTGGGCAACTCAGACCTATCACTTAAGAAGCATTTTTTTTTAAACTATGATTTTTAAGAACTCAGTAATATTCCTTGTACTGAACATTCCATAATTTATTGAATCACTGCCTTGTGGTTTTGCACTTGGATGGCCATCAGCTTTTCACTGTTATGAGAACTCCGCAGTCAGAAGCCCTGCACATCTCTGCAGCCCTCTGACGACTCCCGGGCACAGGACAGGTCACTCCGTACACAGCGCCCGGCACAGCACAGGTCACTCCGTACACAGTGCCACAACGCAGCACCCTGCACAGTGGTTCATGCACTTTCCTTTCTACACAACTCAAGGACTCTCTCAAGGATGAGGTGCTCAGACACAGCACAGCCAGCCACATGATTCAATCAAGCTGACCTTATTGGAGTACTGCACCAACACACAGTATCTGGCTCTTCAGCTCCACAAAGTAAAATAAATAATTTAAAAAGGACAGCACAAGAGGAAAAAATACAAACCTATAGTGACACCCTTCGCATCCAATTCAGGCCATAGATACCATAAACAAGCAGGGTGCACCTCTGAAGAGACGTGTCCCAAGAACAGTCCCGGGGCACAGGATGCTCACACCACCCACACAGTGGGGACACCTGCGCCTGGCACTGACCAGGCCATCCAACACCCCATTCACACTGCACTGTAAGACACAAGGCCAGTTAGACTCAGGTGTTAACAAGACAGAGTTGGGGTTTACCCTTGCTCATCCCTTTTTCCTTTTCTGTTTTACTTAATCTCTCGTGATGGTAATTTAACCCACAGAAATATCAGAGAAAATTAAATTATAATGATGTTTTATTTTCCGTTTAATATTATTTAACTATAATATTATAGTTATTACCTATAATTTGGGTTAAGGATATTATCAAGATTATCTTTGGTGGTAATAGAGGAAATACCTTGCACTGAAATTTTTCAAGAAGCAAATATATCTTGTATTTTGGGGGTTTTTTCTGAAACATCAAGTTATCGCCTCGGATAGAGTGCCATGGCGTCATAGCTCATAGCAATCTCCAACTCAGGCTCAAGCCATCCTCTTGCCTCAGTTTTGCTATTTTTATTTATTTATATATTTTTTGAGACAAAGTCTTACTATGTCCCCCCTTGGTAGAGTGTCATAGCGTCACAGCTCACAGCAACCTCAAACTCTTGAGCTTAAGCAATTCTCTTGCTTCAGCCTCCCAAGTAGCTGTGACTACAGGTGCCTGCCACAATGCCCAGCTATTTTGTTGTTGTTGCAGTTGTCATTATTGTTTAGCAGGCACAAACGGCCAGGTTCAAACCCACCTGCCATGGTCTATGTGGCCAGTGCCCTTACTATTGAGCTATGGGCACTGAGCCAGTTTTTTCTATTTTTAGTAGAGACAGAGCCTCGCTTTTGCTCAGGGTGGTCTCAAACGCATGAGCTCAAGCAACCCACCTACCTTGGCCTTCCAGAGTGCTAGGATTATAGGCGTGAGCCACCACACCAGGCTGGAAATTGAGCAAGCAACCCGTTCATACTTTCACTTTTCACTCTTCATTTCAGTATTGAAATATAGTGTGATTTTTTAAATATAATTTTAATTCATAGAGACAGGGCCCACTCTGTTGCCCGGGCTGGAGAGCAGTGGTGCTATCATAACCTCCAACTCCAGGGCTCAAGCAATCTTCCTGCTCTGGTCTCCTAAAGTGCTGGAATTATAGCATGAGCCACTGCACCCAGCCTAAGCTAGCAATCTGAACAGGCAAATCTGAATTATACATATTAACATTAAAAATAACTCCATTTCACTAGCAGTTAGGAAGATGCAAAATAAAACCAGATAACCATTTTCACCTATAAAACTGGTAACGAGGGCAGCACCTATGGCTCAGTGAGTAGGGCACCGGCCTCATGCACTGAGGGTGGTGGGTTCAAACCCAGACCCAGCCAAACCACAAACAAACAAACAAACAACAAAAATAAAACAGGAACAATTTGAGGCCAGGTGCAGTAGCTCACACCTATAATCCTAGCACTCTGGGAGGCAGAGGTGAGTGGATTGCCTGAGCCAGAGCAAGACCCCATCTCTAAAAATAGCTATTCAGGAAGCTGAGACAAGGGGATCACTTGAGCGGAAGAGAGGCTGCTGTGAGCTATGATGCCACAGCAGTCTACCAAGGGCGACAAAATGAGACTCTGTCTCAAAACAAAAACCGGTAACAATTTGAAAGCTGGGAATAGTATTACTGAGGATGTGGGGAAATAGGCACTCACAGTTGGTAGAAATAAAAATTAGCTCAAAATTTTGAAGGCCAAGGGTATACTCCTTATCAACTGCATGTGACTTGACTTGGCAATCGCACTTCTAGAAATGGAACTACATGAACACTAGCCAACAACCACTAATCACCTGAGGCTATATAAAGTAATTAAAATTAAAAATTTAGTTCTGGTCAGCACCTATGGCTCAAAGAGTAGGGTGCCAGCCCCATATACCAGAGGTGGTGGGTTCAAACCTGGCCCTGGCCAAAAATTGCAAAGAAAAAACTCAGTTCTTCAATTGCCCTAGTTGCATTTCAAGAGTTCAATAGTCATATGTGACTAGTATCTACCATATAGAACAGTGTAGACATAGGTCCTTATCTCATAGAGTTCTACTAGGCAGTGGTGCTATGGAAACAGTCACAGAGATGGACTTCAATACAGCATTGCTTATAAATTTAAAAAAACTGAATATGACAAAAAAGGTAATAGTTAAATGAGTTATCACATTTATAGTAAAGTGTACAAATAAAAATATGAAGCAGACATGAAAAGAACAACTCTGATAAGTTTAAAAGTACACTGCAAAACAAGAGAAGCATTTTAACATTTTAATGCTATATAGATTATTTGTATAATTTCTAAAGACACTGAAAAATAACCTCAAGGGTATGTGAAAATGTCACTGGTAGGTTGAAGGAGCAGTGATGGGAAAGACTAAGGATTTTCACTTATTGTTTTTATTGAGATAGGGTCTCACTCTCACCCAGGCTAGAGGTGGAGTGGAGTGCTCATAGCTCACTGCCACTTCAAACTCCTGGACTCAAGCAATCTTCCTGCTTCAGCCTCTCAAAGTGCTGGGATTATAGATATGAGCCATCCCAGCCGGCCAGAATTTTCACCTCTAAGATGATGGACTGCATTTGTTGCAAACAGCATATATTATTGCTATATTAATAAAAAAGAAATTTTCAAAATGAGTTCTACTTTTAGAAAGAAAAATGATTTAGCCCCTAGGACATTACTGTCTACTCATTTCATTTCTAAATTGGTACTTATTCTTTGGTTATAATTTTTCTATAGCTAGTGATCATAAATATGTTTTTACCACTTGGAAGAGCCTCAGATGCATCATACCCTAGCTCCAGCCCCTCTTGCCATCTCTCTTCCCCACCAAACCCCTCAACTGCACTCTTTCCTTGCCCCTCCTTTCACCCACTCACTCTCACCCCTTTTCTCAGCAGCTTCACCAGCTGCAGGATGATACTCCCCTCTCACAACTGCAGGAGGTGTGACAGACGTGCTGCTCCCCAGCACAAGCCATGGAGAGCAACCAGTAAGGTCAACTGAGCCAAACTCACCATCCCCTCCCGCAGCCCGACCCATGGAAAGCAACGAGTAAGGTCAACAAGGCTGAAGGAACAGGCAACAGCACGGACACCGCAGACACCTGCAACAGCGTTCTTCAGAACAAATCACATCAAACAGGAAAACCACTGCTGGCAAGGAAGGTGAGCAGTTATGTTCCAAATGTGATGGGTTTATTTTATTTTACTCTGATGCAAAACCAAAGATTCCACTACAGCACAGAGACTGATATATTCAAAAGTCATGGAAAGTGGCATGGGACATGCAGAGCGTGATGTACAAACTGGAGGGTTGGGTCATTTTCTTTAACGTGACACTACACTGTCGCTGAAGAACACATTTAAATTAACACTGCAGAACTGAACTGAAATGTGGCACAAACAGGACAACTGCCAGGCATGCCTTCAAGCACCTCCCCTGGGATGGACCTGCAATCTCTAGACTTCAGTGTGGGGAGGATTACAATTCTTTGGAAGAATAAAAAGTTCATTCACACTTTTGAAATTTCACAGAAGAATTTTAAGGCCAAAACATAGTGGGTTCATTTCTCTTCACTTCCAAGGACAAATCTGATGTTCTTTCTACTCAAACCACATTAAGCTTCCAGTTCAAATCCCAACCCAACCTTGTGACCTCCTGCATTGAAGTTCTTTCCATCAATTAAAGCTGATAAGGTCAGTTTGACTCCTAGGAAGAAGAAAACACCAAAATTGCTTGTAACAGATATTATCATCAGAACTGAATTTTCTAGACAGTAGATGGCATCTATGGATTATAAGCATACACTGTTACTAAGCTGGCATAGGGCTATATATAATCATCTGATCCGTAATGAATAAAGCCTGATCATGGCAAACTTTCTTTGGAGTTCAGGGTTAAGAGCAAGGAGCCATCAACCAAACTCAAAGATCCACGTGACCAAATTTTAAGTAAAATACCTGATCTGTTTTACTTTCTGTATGATCACTAAATGTTACAAAATGGTCTTAATCAACCTACAGTAATTATATAGGTTGTTTTGTAAGTTATTTTCATTATTTCTCTATCACTTTCTACCCCAACTCCTTTAATTAATTCTTTTACTTACCTGGTCGAAGGGTCTGAGTATAACCCAGTCCAATCAAGCTGGCATTATTTACTTTAGCCTAAGATTAAGAGATGGAATAAGTTAGAAAACAATCACCTTCATGACGCTCAGTTCACTACAATCACCACTTCATGCCTGGAGTTTCCAAAGCTAAAAGCACCTTAGGGCCAACCTAGAATTACTGAACCTGAAAATCTAATAAACATAACGATAAATCTTGTAAGAAATGAACAGGCCTGGTAGGGATGGTGGGAACAGGAGAATGCATGCTTCAAGGCCTCGAGCAAACTTTAGGACACTGTGCAGCCCAACACCCGTGTACTAAACCCTTTGAGGTGTGAGCAGACAACCCGACAGTGGTTGCACCATGAACTCTGGTGACAAAAAACAGGTCTAGGTTCAAATCTTGGCATGGTCACTTACTGTGGGACCTTGGGCAAGTTATCCAACCTTTCTAAGGCTCAGTTTTCTCACCTATTCAATGGGCATAAGGGTAACACTAATCACCACATGGAATATTCTGAGGATGAAATGAGATAATGTACCTGACGCCCTTAGCACAGTGCCTGGAACTTAGCTCAGTTAGTGTTGTCATTAATAAATAACGAATGGCAACAGGACTACTCATCTAATTCCATGAATTTACAGATAAGAAAATTCTGAGGCCAAAGAGAGAAAATGATTTGAGAAGGTCAGACAACAACCAAATAGAGGAAGAGCTGGGACTAGAACCCTCATTTCCCACCTTCAGACATAATAATCTTTTCCCTGCATGATGAACTAGCTCATTAAAGTTCATTAAAAAAACCCTGCAAACTACAACCACATCACAACATTCATTTACAACTAAGAGGAACACCTAAGAGCAGACCCAGTCTGGCAGCACATTCTTACAGATAGAGAAGTTCTACAATCCAGCTTGTATTTAGCAGCGATGCCAAAACGGGTATTATTACTACCAGCCGTCCAAGCAAGGTTTATTGACGTTTCAATCTTCTCGTTAACCTTCTGGTAGATAGAACCTCCAAATTCAGTGCCATCGTTCCTGTTTACACAGTATTAGAAAAGGTCACTAACATCTGTTTGTACCATTGCTATAACATAGAAAAAAACAGTTAAGACTAAACAAGAATCCCATTTTGCAACTATAGACTTTAGAAATTTCTAGCATAAATGACTACTGAACAAAACGAGGAACGAAGTCCAGTTATGCTTGTGTAGCTGCTGATTTAAAATGTAGTAACATCTGATCTATTTACTTGCTCCTCAACATGATGTAAATTTCTGAGACACACCTCAGGTGAGGATAATCTACACATTTCTTTAGAATGTTCACTGAACTTAGAAACTTCAAGTAGAGTTCAATAAAATTCTACAAAAACAAAAAAGGAGTGGAAATACAAGAATAAACCAATTCTAGATTTCATTTAAAACAAAATCCTAGAGTCACAGAGCACCCGCCCTACAGTAGGTAGGATGCACTGCTCCAGAAAAGCACCTACATCATGCTGCAGAGCAGCACGGAAGTTAGTCTTGAGTTTCCATGGTTCTCCCAAGAACATTATTTCGTTAATTTCAATAATCCTGTCTGTACATTGCTTGATTTTTTTTTTAGCATCCTAAGTGAATTAGAGAATCTAGCAGAAAGCAATCTGCAACACTTCAAAAACACACAGCTTGCCCTTTGCTTTTTCTTCCTGGTATAGGAGCAGTGTCCAATCAGCTAAGACATAAAACACAATTTAAAAGTACAGTTCACTCAGCCAATAGGGTGCATGCAGCCTATGTAACAGAATCCCAGGAGTGCTCTGAGGACTCCGATTGCTTCTAATGCAATACGGGTAGCTGGTTCCAACCAAGGATGCCTGAAAACCTGCACAGAGTTACTGGAGATGCTCAAATCCACTGGGTGGCTGCTCCTGGTGATCCAAACAGACCTGCTTCCAGACACTGCCAAGATGAAGAGCACCAGAGGAAGCAAGAGCATCCCCACAGGATGTAAATATGCTCTGGGATCTCTCCATCCCAGTGGTTCTACAGAGTCTAGAGCTTCCTCAAGTCTGGCTGAGAGGCCAGTGACTGCCAGCACATGGCCCTGCACCCATGTGCAGGCCTGCTGCCAAGGTTTTGCAGACCATTAAAACAGCACAGCGAGGCTGGGTGTTCACGAAGGCATATTAAGTACAAGACCATCACTTCTAACCCTCTCAGCATGCGAATGATTATCATCTTTTGGGGTGACTGTCCTGACACTAAAAAGAAATAAATTATAAATACTCACACATGAGTGTGCAGCTGGAAGTCTGCAGCCTTGTAGGGCAAAATTATTCTGTGACGGTTTGGATTTGGCTGTGTCAAAACTCATCTGATAGCCAGCAAGCCAACCTTCAAAGGCTAACACAGCCCAGCCATAGATGGTTGGTCCAGAAGAATCTATATCAACATCACTGCCAAGACTGAAACAATCCCATTTATAGGAAGCCTTTAATTTCCCACTCTTCTTTCCTGCGTTCGGTCCACATATGGTATCAAGAGTCAATTTCAACCCTTCAGCCAACTTATTCTCCAAAGAGATTTCTGTCCTGAGAGTATTGTCTGTGTTCCATTTTTGGGTGAAGGTAAGTCCATAGTTACAGATCTTATATTTGGTTTCTAGGTCACCTGACGCTTTCCCTGTATTAGTGTAAACATGACCAGAAGTAGAAAATTCCACTCCACTACAAGCCTTGGTTTTCAGATTTATTTTGACCACATCAAATTGAAGACATTCTTGGCAGCCTTTCCTAAGTCACAGTAAGTTGGTGTGTTACACATATCTCCAACCAGAGGGCCTGTCTGGGCTCCATCAGGGCAACGCTGAAGGTCTTCTCTGAACCAACCTTTTCTCTGGGTCTTGAGCCTACAGGTCTTTCAACTGGAATCACACCATCAGCTCTTTTGGTATTCAGCCTTTTGGACTTGGACTGGAGCTGCACCATTGGCTATCCTGGGTCTCTAGCTTGCTGATTCCCTCTGCAGATTCTGGGACTTGTTGGCCTCCAAATTGTGAGAGCCAATTTCTTATAACAAATCTCTTTTTTATACTATTTATAATAAATATAAATATACAAATATTTATATTTAGCACTGACATCATGAAGCAATAGTTATCAAATCTAATCTTTTAGTATAAGTATATCAAATACAATATCTAGGATGTATTTATACTATGAGAGTATTTGCTATTTTCCTGAAGTCCAAATTGAACTGGAAATCCTATATTTTATCTGGTAGCCTTACATCTAGAAGATATAGAATAGGATTTTGTTATTTGTTAAGATTATTATCAAGACAGAAAAACAAAAATTCTCCCTGATAACTTGAGGATGGGTCTGCCTACTCCAACAGAGAAGTTGCCATGGTATTGACATGAATGGCAATCATATGGAATGACTTGGGAGCCCGCCAGTCACATCATTGACAACCCAGGAGCGAAGTAGCAGGCTCTGGTACCTTGTGCTCCAGATCATCTCAGCAGGGCACCACCAGAGAGACAGAAGTTGGCCCTCAGGATCCAGTGTCAAGGCAGATGGCTCCTGCCCAGAAGCCCAACCATGAACTCCACTGCTAGCTACTTGAGAGAACAGTTTCCCAAGGTACTCACCCTGTGATTTCTGTACCACTCACAGGCACAAGAGAGAAGTGTTGCCCAGCTACATGCCTTGTCTCAAATCTGGATCTCCCCATGAGACCCTACACACTAACATCAAGATGCCTTACGTCGCTGCCCATCTCATTCATCTCCAGAAATCCATCTCTTAAATTCAAGGGCACCTTAATCCCCACACCATTCTCAACAGTCTGTATTCTGACTCAGTTTCCTGCTCCTTTTGTGCTCCCAAGCCTTTCCTGTGTGGGTTTGGGAACTCATGGCCATCAATTACACTTCTCCCAAAGGCCTGGTCTTCTCTGAGTGTTCATTTCCCTTTTGTATCAAATGAAAACTGAATGTCTGCTCATAACATCATTTCCTTTGTGACCCGTTCAAGTGGCAGGTGTGTTTCCTCTGAAACACAGGGTGCCTGAGGGCCTGAGGTGGGGTAGGTGGGGAAGTGGGGCTGGGAGGGTGGGTTGGGTAGGTCCTCCTTGTTTTCTGTTATTGCTTCCAAGTCCCTTCCCTCTCCTTCTCCCTTCAAAGCGCCACTCCTTTGAGTCTGTGTTAAGGCACTACTTACTCTCGTTCATTTTTGTCTCTAGCACTGCCACACTGTCTTCCTGTCTATCCTTTTTCTTAACACCATTCCTGGTAACTTCAACATGCACGTGGGTAAGCCATCCCGCACGCTGCCCTCCAGTTCCATGTCTTTCTTTGATCTGTTCCTCTTTGATCTCTCCCTTTGATCTAACTTCAGCCACACGGCCATCCATTCCTATGTCACATCTATAACCCAAACTCAGGCATCCCACCCTCTGACTGTCACCTCCTTCCATTCCAGCTCCTTGGGGTAGTATTTCCAATCCATCTCATCAAACTTCCAACAGACCAGCCCTCTCACTTTTTCACTACTGCCATTTCTCTCAGGTTCTCAGTTCCTTCCTCAACCAGCTTAATTTTGTTGGCTCATCAGCATAACTATTGCATTTCACATAGTTTTAATTTCCTGTTCTACTTTTCTTCCTCTACATTTACTCTCTGCATAAACCCTATGTCTGCCTACTACATACCTGAACTCAAGCAGGTAAACATCATGGAAGAAAAACACATGTCCAGACCAACTGGTCTCACTTTACATTCATGACCACATCTCCAGTGAGCACTCAGCCTTGCTCAGCAATCCTACCGCCCTTCTCCTTGTGCTCACTTCCCACTTTCCAAAGCTATTACTTCACATCTTTACCTCTTTTCTGCTCCTCTCCCTGGGGCCTCTCATCTCTGGGTGGAGGGGGAGTTCACTCACTACCTCACTATCCTCTCCCTTCCTCACCTGGTGACTTCACCTCTGTTCTGTTGAAAAAAAAGAAACAGTTAGACAGGAGGAGCTTTATCTTCCCCATATACCTCCCAGTGTATCTGCATTTGTGTTTGTCTTTCCTGCCTGCACTTCTGTATTTCCTGCTATGGATGAAAATTCTTTTTTTTTAATGGAAGGTACACCCCTTACTCATGAACTGGATCCTCTGGCCTCTTGTTTTCTCAAAGGACTTTGCTTCTGTAACTCTTCTCCCATCTTTGCTGCGTCTCCATTTTCTTTCTCTCCACTCACATCATTTCTCTGCACAATGCAGACTTTTCTGGTAGCTCTGGTGTTTGCAGAGCCTTTTCTTTACCCTGTGTCCTCCTGAAGCTGCTGTCTTATTTCTCTGCTGTCCTTCCAGCAGCCTTTTTCCTATACTTCCTCATCTCTGATTCTCTGCTGTGCTCTGTGCCATTGTGCATCTCTTTCTTCTGACCCACTGAGACTGTTTTTCATGAGGTCATTGATAATCTCTAGTGGTCACTTCTCTGTCTTTACTTGATCTCTCAGCAACATCCAATATGGTTGATGTAGCTGACCCCACCATTCTTGAACTACATTCTTCTCTTGCCTTCTGAAATATTGCATTCTGCTGTGTGCCCCTGTGTAGATGCCTTAGCTGGTCACCTCATTTGCTGCTTGACATCTGAATATCAGAGCACTCTAAGTTTTGGCCACAGATCTCCTTCTCTAGTTCTCATGGTGATCTCCTCTGGCCCAAGGATTTGAATGTACTCCATGGAGCAGTGCCTCCCAAAACTCTATCTCTAGCCCCACCCACCTCTTGGAACTCGATACTCATTACATCCACCTTGTATTTGATACCTCCATGTGAGTGTCTAGTAAGTGTCTCAAACTTCTCTTATTCCAAATCAAACTCTTGCTTCTCCGCCTACCTAAATCTGTTCCTTTCCCGGTTTTCTCATCTCAGTAAACAATGCCCATCACAGAGATTAGCAGGCCTACGACCTTGGATGTATCTTTGATTTATTTCTTTACTCTCATACTCAAGTCTTGTTGAATGTCTCCCTAGAACTAATTAAGAATCTGAAAATCCCCTTTATCATCATGATCACACCTTAGTCCCATCCAACATCAACTCTCACCTAGACGACTGCAGCAGTCTCTAAACTAGTTCCCTGCTATGTTCTGGTTCCCTATTTTCTATTTCCACTCAGCATTCAAAGTAAATATTTAAAGATCCAGATCAGGTCATGCCAACTGGTGATGGTTAATTTTATGTGTAAACTTGACTGGGCTATGGCTACCCAAGAGGTGGTAAAACATTATTTGGGGAGAAACACTGTGAGAGTGTTTCCAGAAGAGAGTAACATTTGAATCAGTAGACAGTAAAGAAGATCCACCTTCACCAACGTGGGTGAGCATCATGAGTCCATTGAGGAGAAAACATAGAGAAAGGGCAAATTTGCTCTCTCTTCTGGAGCTAGGACATATATCTTCTCCTGCTGTGAGACACCAGTCATCATGGATAGCAGACTGTGGGACTTCTCAGTCTCCAAAATCATATGAGCCAATCCTTTGTAATAAATCTTTTTCACTATATCTGTACCTATATTCATCCTATTGATACAGGATAGTATGTTTCTCAGGAGAACCCTAACTAATGCACAAACTCTTCTGTTTCAAGCACTTAAACAGCTTTCAAGAATAAAGCCTAGGCTTGGCATCTGTGGCTTAAGTGGCTAAGGTGCCAGCCACATACACCTAAGGTGGCAGGCTCGAATCTGGCCCGGCCCGCCAAACAACAATGATGGCTGCAACCAAAAAATAGCCAGGCGTTGTGGCAGACGCCTGTGGTCCCAGCTACTTGGGAGGCAGAGGCAAGGAGACTCGCTTGAGCCCAGGAGTTGGAGGTTGCTGTGAGCTGTGATGCCACTGTACTCTACCCAGAGGGACAGCTTAAGGCTCTGTCTCAAAAAAAAAAAGAATAAAGTATAAACTCCTGAGCCTAGCCTGCAGAGGTCTGTGTGACCCAGCTCCTTTTCATTTCTCCTGCTTCCTTTTGAACCTGTCTCTTTCTCATCTACCACGCTCAGGGATGACCTGCTTTTCACCTCTTGGGCACAATTTTTTCCTGTCTTAAGGCTTTTGCACTAGCTGTTCCCTCTGCCTTTCCTCAAGATTTTACCCTATGAAATCGCCAAAAACCAAGGATGCCTTTGGAGATGGCATCTTTTGAACCCAGCAAGGAAATAGATGGTGACAAGGTAACCCGGTATCTCTGTGTGCACAGGCTGCCTGGTAAGATCTGCTCCCTTGCTGGAGCAGGTTTCAGGGTGAAGATGGTAAGTATGGGTTTGGGTCTGTTGAGCTTGAGGAGCACGAGGAAGCACGCTCCGTGCAGGTAGGATTTTGCCCTGTTCTGCCTCACAGCCCAGCACTTGCCAGACTCCCTCCTCAATTTTATTTGCTGAATGAATGAGTGCTCTTAGCAGCCTAGTGACGTCAGTTCTGGTGAGATCATCCAGCTAAAAGATGATAAAATTGAAACTTAGAGAAGGGAAGAAGTAATATGGGAAGTTAGAGGCAGTGCAGGTCAGGGGCTCTTCGGCTGTACCAGTCATTTCCCTAGACAGAGTATTGGCAGCTTTTCCAAGCCCCATGTGGTGTGCAGAGGGCAGCCAGTGACCTGGGAGCCCTCACAGAAGGGGACTCTTGGGGAGACCTGCTAGCGCACATCCTTCCCAGGCTGGGGAAGTGAAAGGCCACTTCCCACTTCCGCTGCTGTCCTGACATCTGCTTCAAACTCTGCAAGGGGGCTGGAGCCTTCTTCCAGCTCCTGTTTTCAGCTCACTCTTTGTTTTGATCTTGAACATGCCCTCATTTTCCTGTAAGTTCTGTTATACTTTTAAAATGATTTAAATGTTTTTTCAATCCAACATTTCTGGGAGCTTCACAGCAGGAACTTTCAGGTCACTTAATCTGCCACTCTACCAGCAGTTAACATCCCCCTGGTGTTCAGTCTTCACTTTCTCCACCACCCCCTCATTCCATCTGGTGCGGCTTCTGCAGCGGTGAAGGGCACATGTATTGAGAAACTTAAAGGTTTCTTTTGACCCTGTAGTTGTCACTGAAGCCGCTCTAGGAAGAAGTGGTCATGGGACTGAAAGGTTCATAGCTGGGTTTTCCACACCTGGGATGCTGCATGCACTATCCCGGGAGAAGGTGCAGGGCAGGCACGGAGGATGCTTCACACCAGCTGGTGCCTTGTCTCTTCCCAGCTTGGTCCTTTGGCTCTCTGCTGCCTGCACAATCTGATCTGCTCTCCTTGGCTTGACTTAGGGCCTTTTGCCACTGGGCCCCAGTGTCCTCTCCAGTCTTACTTCCCCCTTCAACTGACCATGATCTACCCAGCATGACTCAGATGCAGCCCATCTCTCCTGCCTCCAGGCTTCGCCTTATGCTTTCCCAATGTTTTGCCCCTTAGATCTTTCCCCTCCTGCAAGGGCCAGGTTCAGCTTCACCACCCAGGAAGGTGGAGGCAAGTTTACTGTCTCCAGTACCCTGTCCTGCAGCCCATTCATCTCTGGCCCTTCCTCTGGCCCTGTCTGCCACACCTGTCTGTGCAGTTCTGGAGGGAAGGCACCTTTCAGCTTACTCCACTCCTGCTGATGCCCAGCGCAGCACCCTGTTTGTGGCAGGTGCTCAGGAAGTGTGTGGAGAGAGTAGAATAGGTCGTGGGGGTGTGGCTGCCACAGGGAGGTATCTGGAGCCCACCAATGCAGCATGCTCCTGCCTGGCCACTGGGCAATGACAGTCTTGTGGCAGCCTTGAACTTCAAGGAAGGTAACTGCTAAGGCTGCTGTCCATTCTCTCATCCAGAACTGGGGCTGGGGGCTCATTGGCAATGGAAGGAGCACAGCCTTGCTCTTCAAGGAGGAGCTTGGCTGGAGCTATAAACTCTATAGTTTGTGGCTTTCATAGTCCAGGTCCTGGGAGGCGATAAGAGGCCACATCCTGAAAGATCCCTTAGTTGATGGCACTCTCTTGCCTGGACCATGCAGGCTCTGCACACCCCAGCAGCACCTCTGCATGGGGAAGCAAATGATCGGGTGGTCAGCTGATGGTGGAGGAATTTTCAAGCATTAAATGCTGAGTTTTTGCCTAACATGCTGACTTTAGCCCCTAACTCGAATGTCAGACATGCCTTCACCTTAGTACTGTGGCCTAGTGTGGAGCTTATTGATAAATGAATCTGAATCCTCAAACATTAGAATGAGGAGAACTCTTAATGATCATTAGATCCAGTATTCATTTTATGGAGAAATAAATACACATAATAGTAGTAACTATTTATTGAGAGTGAACTCTGCTAGGTTCCAGGCTCAGCACTTTACATATATTAGCTAATTTTATCCTTTCAGCAACAACGTGAGGTGGATGTTATCATCTATACTTTAGCAGTAGGGAAGAAGGCACAGAGAGGTCATTTAAGCTGACTAAGCTTACACAGCTGGTGAGTTGCAGAATCAGATGTCTCCAGAGCTCACTGGGGAGCCCTATGCTCTCCTGCTTATCACTGCATATGAGGAAACAGAGACATACGGAAATGCAGTCACTTACTGGGTCCCCCAGACGCTTAGAGGCAGGACAACCACTTTGTCCAGAGGCGCCTTCATTCCTGGGCCTTCTGAGACACCTGGCCACAAAGACACCATGAAGAGGAAAAAGAATTTCAAGTACATTCTAAGAACCACATGCATTCTCTTATTGTATAGGCAGAAAGCCTGCACTCAAAGACCCAGCCAGGAAGAAAGATTTGATCACCTGGGCAGGATCCACTTCCCATGGCGCCGCCTCCTTGAGTCGCAGCTCTGGTATGAAGCAAGACTTGTTTAAGGCAGTTAAAAGCAGCAATCTCCATTGTGTGGAGTGGAGAGTGGTGACGCTATAATCCTCCTTAATAATTTTGTTCCCTCTCCAAACCCCTCTCCATTATGCATCCTTAAAATGTGACTTCAACTCTTTGGGTTTCTCATCCTGTAAGTGCAGGAGGATTTGGTGACAAGGGAGAGAGGTAAAGAATGTCTTTACTGTGCTCAATCACCCAGAGATGCTTCACTGGAGACTCCCCCGATCTTTTTATTTTACTTTTATTTTTGCAAGCACTAGTTGTTTTTTAATGAAAATTTAAATTATATATATATAGAAGTAGAGATATTAGCATATTAAACCTCTAAATCCATATCACCTCACTTCAATGATCAGGATATGGCCAATCTTGTTTCATTATATACCATCCATCCATTTCCCTCTTACCATTGGATTATTTTGAAGACAGTCCCAGATGTATCTGAGATGCACATATCTGTAAATAAATCATTTATCTTTAAAGAATTACCCTCATTATCATATCACATCCAAAATTAAAAATAATTTCTTAAAATCATCAAATACCTAGTCAATGTTAAAATAAATAAACACATGCACCCTTTTCCTGGTGTCTTACCTCTTAGGTCTTTTTTATTCTTCAAAGGTCAGGTCCAATATCATCCCCCCAGGAAGGGATATAGAGTATATTTAGACTCAGAACCCAGAGATAGCCTACACACTGACTTTGCTTGATGTGTCTCTCTCTTTTTTTAAAAAATAGGTTTCCCTTCTTTCTCTACTTTATAGAAATTTATGCTTTGAAGCAACTTGGTTGACCTGTGGGGTTTTCCGTGTTCTGGATTTTCTGACTGCATCCCCAGGTGATCATTGAACATGTTCCTCTGGTCCCTGGTAGTGAATTCTTGAAGTGGTATCACATTCAAGAGTATTGAATTTGAGGGCAAGAAAGTTCTAGAGGCGGTACCATGTACTTCTGGTTGCCTCACATCAGGAGGTGTGGTGTCTGGTTTTCTCTCATCTTGGTTCAAAAAGACATTGATCAGTGGGCTCACGTGTTTGCAGCCTGATCCCCCATTATAATGTTCCTCGCTGGTCTTGTGATTTTAGCAGTCATTGATAATCATGGCCCACTGCCATTATGTCCTCAGAGATTTCAGGTCTAATGCTGACAACCCGTCTTCCTTTATTACCTGTAATGCTTCTATAAAGAAGAACTTGACCTCATCAACTACTTGGTGACTTTGAAGCACAATTCATAAAGGCAAGATAAATGTTTGATTCTTTACCTATCTTTTGAGTAATGAGTTTATTCTCAAGCATCGTCTAGTGGTGATACGCTGGTTGTATATTGCTGCATATTAGTTACTCCCCACACGGTAGCTTAAAATGATCACTATTTTATCATATCTCATAATTATGTGGGCCAGAGTTTGGGGGCAGAATCAGCTAGAAATTTTTCTGCTCCACGTGGCATCACCTGAAGTCACTTGGATGGATTCAGCTTATGAACGGGCTGTTCTCGGGGGTGCAAGACAGCCTCTCTCAGGTGTGTGATGCCTTCGTGGGAGAGGCTGGAAAGCTGAGCTTTGCTGGGACTGTCGACTAGAGTGCCTATGTGTGGGCTTCCCTGAATGGCAGACTTCTTACATGGGAGCTAAAGGCTCGCAGAGAATGTTCCAAGGGCCTCAGGTAGAAGCAGCAAGGTTTTCTTCTGACCTAACTTTGGAAGTCATGCAGTAGCATTTCTGCCATATTTTATGGGTTACAAGTGAGTCCCAGGTCCAGTCCAGGTTCAAGGGGAAGGTGGCACACAAGCACTGGGAGTGTAGTTCATTAGGACTGTCTTACAGTTACATGCAGCACAGAGTCAAAGGCCCTCCTAGCCTCTTTGAATGCACTTGGTTGCATCTCCTCCCAAAGGGTCTGGCTATCCTCTTAATTTGGGCTGAGAACTCATACAGCCATGCTTCAGCCCAATTGTGTGCAGGGCCTACGGTAAGTTACCAAGCTGCTGCCCACTGCCAACTCCCAGTGACCCACTGCCAAGGAGCATCTCACGTGCTCTGGCTTAGGCTGAACACCTGCTTTGGGAACACTGAAGAACTTGGCGTTGACCTGCTTAAATGCTTGAACAGGGATCTGTTCTGAGAGGGTGGCTCTTCTCTGATCATGACACAGCAGCCCAGCAGGACTCGCAGGAGGTTTGTGAATGGGACTGAGTGCCACAACCATGCACCTAGAATGATTGCTTTTAATGGCTGTAAAATAGTTCATCCAGATGAAGCAACATGCTTTGCCAAATCGTTACCCTA
Source organism: Galagoides demidoff (assembly GCA_963574575.1). Lineage (NCBI taxonomy): Eukaryota > Metazoa > Chordata > Mammalia > Primates > Galagidae > Galagoides > Galagoides demidoff. The sequence continues at coordinate 24,167 of CAUYQV010032408.1, forward strand.
CGATTGGGTAGTTTTTTGTATTGTCTGATTATTTGCAAGTAATACTGCACATTTTTGTTCACAGTCCCTTTTTCTTTCTGTTGAATTCTTCCTGTAATATTGATGTTCAAGAACAGAATTGATGTTTGGGTCTTGATGTATACTACTGAATTACTTTTTCAAAGAGGCGAGCAATTTATATTCCAACAGCAGTGTGTGTGTATACTGATGTTTCTATACCTTCAGCAGCATTGCAAGTTGATCACTTTTAAATGCTTTTGCTAATTTCATAGGTGTACAACTGAACTTAAGTTTACTTCGGATTTCTTTTCCCCCCTTATTCTGTTCTAAGTCATCAATGCTTTCCTATGACTTTTACAGCAGTCATATAAAGGGTTTATTTGTTTGATTCCAATCAGTTGGTGTTGGTTGCTCCAGGGAAAGTTAATTTGTTTCCCATTATGCATCTTGTATGATTTGTATCAAGGTCCTTGGCACCATTTATTAATTAAAATATTTAACTTTTAAATATTCTCAGAGATAAGCAGCAACCTTTTTCTCCTTGGATTCTGTACAGGAATTCACAAATAGGGCTGATACCTAGTTATCTAAGGATAAGCATGTGACCCAAGCTTCACCCATCAGAATCCTTCCTTAGGATTTGTGATAGTGGATCTGGGAAAGAAAATGACCTTTTTCAATCTGGTCGCGAAGCTGGGAGGATACAAGCCTAAGCCCAGGGCAGCCAGTCCTGTGTCACATGAATGAGAATAGAAGGAAGACCGAGAGAGGGGACAGGTAGATGGAGGTGGAATTACTTACTAGTCACCAAGACATATATTCATCCTGAGGTTTTTGTTCCAGTTTAGCTCTTATCTTACTTTTTTTAAAAAAAAGTTATTATTAAAGGAATGACAATATCCTTCTAATGACAAACGTGTTCTTCTTTTTCTTTTGCTTGAGCAGGTTGGGATTCTGTCTCAGTCAATCAAAGCCAAATTGTTTAGTCTGGGGTTTCTCAACGGTAGCACTACTGACATTTTGCACCAGATAACTCTGTGTTGGGAGGGGCTGCCCTGCGCACTGTAAGATGTCCAGCAGCGGCCATGGCCTCTGCCCTACTAGATGCCAGTAGCACCCCATCCCAATTGTGATGTCTCCAAACATTGCCAGATGTCCCCTAGGAATGGGGGCAAAATTGCCCCTGGACGAGAACGACTGGTCTAGTCTAACACTAGAGTTGGTTTTCTCTTATGTGAAGGAACAAATGAGGAAACTGAAGTAAGAAGGTGGGATTTTTTTCAAGGTGGTGAAGACAGGACTAGCAAATCAAGCAGAAAAGGATCCAGGAAGTGATACTAAAAAGAGATGTTGGTACATGCAGATGTTGGCTCTTCTATAGCTGTTGTAACAATAACAGACTCTGCAGCATGATTTGGGATTTTACCCATGACACAGGCAGTAACTTTCTGCCTAAGTACTCTCACGCATCGCACGAGATGATGAGACAAAGCAGTGCCAATGAGTTCTGTTTCTGTGGTTCCCTTAGATCTTTCTGGTGAATGACTGGGAGGTTTGGGTTCAGTGAACTTTGGGGGTCTCAGCGGGCTCACCACATGCCTCCTGAAGCAGGTATCCTGGAAGCCAAAGCTCGCTACAATTGAAATATAGGATTAACTGAGCCATGATATCTGCATGAAATCAGTAAAATACCACGAAGAATCAGCTTCAGCTTTTGCTAGAACTGCTTTTAAGGAAGTGCTCTTCAGAGGAGGCATCATAAGCAAAAGAATACTGGCGTAGGAATCCAGAGGTCGGGATGAGAACTCGACTGTGCCCCTCCTGTGATCTCAGTTTCCTTCTCTGTACAATAAGGATTGGCTCAGACAGACTTGGAGGGCTTTCCAGGGCTGCCCTTCCTAGATTTTTTTAAAAAATTAATTAATTAATTTTTATTGTTTGGAATTCATTGAGGGTACAAAGAATTACGTTGCACTGATTGCAGTTGTTAGGTAAAGTCCCTCTCGTAATTGTGTTCTGCCCCTAAGAGGTGTGCCATACACTGTTACCCCCACCCCCTCCCTCCTCTTCTCTCCCCCTCCCTCATTCCAGCTATTTCGTCCTATATTTATATCTGCATTTCTAAATGATATTCTTTCTAAATGTTATTTTTAAAATGTTCTGTCTTGATTTGTCAATTTTCAACATTATGTATTGATTTCCCATTTTTATAGAAGAGGGTTGAGCCCCCCCAGCTAACCTTTTCCTCCCTCCGTCCTCTGGCCACACTATCACAGTTTTGGGCTTTATCTCTATTCCGTGTGGACATTAATGTGGCCATGTAAATACTGTTCAAAGATAAGCCAAGTCGCTGAAATACCATGGCCCTCTTTCTGTACTTCTTTTTGTTTTTCCTTGAGTTAGTAATTGATGTGATGGGTTTTCACTGTACTTTTCTCTAATTCTTCCCACGTTTCAACGAAACTGTAATATCTATTAATAAATCATTTTGTAGAAGTTCTCAGTTTTTCAAAATTATCTATAGTTAAAATAACTCTGTAAGACTGGATACCAAAAGAGGGAGAGAGAGAGCAGTCCATTGGCTTTGTCTCCTCCCGTTCCCCACTGCAAAAGCAAAATTTCTCCCAGCTATATTGACTGATTTCCTTTTTTTTTTCTGGTATTTTTCTTCCACATCTCTAGATGACATAATTAAATTGCTATGACTTGATTTTTAAAACTTGACGTCTGATAGACTGATGATTGCATGCTTGTACACGGGATGTTTTGACCTATGTGTACATTGTGAAACGATTCCCACAATCCAGCTCATTAACACATCCATCAACTTCCCAGAGTTACATTTTGTGTGTGTGGTGAGAACACTTGAGAGCTACTCTCAGTGACTTTCAAGTACACAGTACAAGACAGTATTATTAACTGCAGTCACCATGCTGTATGTTAGGTCTCCAGAACTCAGATATCATTGAAAATTTGTACTTTTTGACCACTATCTCCCCTTCTTCCCCACTTCAAACCCATAGTAACCGCCATTCTCTTCTCTGTTGCTTGAATTTGGCTTTTTAAAAGATTCCACATATAAACAAGATCATGCAGTATTTGTTTTCTGTGTCTGGTTTATTTCACTTAACATTCATTTAGCACAATGTCCTCTGGGTTTGTCCGTTGCAAAAATTGTTTCTTTCTCTTTAAGGCTGAATAATATGCCTCTGTGAGTGTGTTATATTTTCTTTATTCATTGATCTATCAGGGACACTTAGATTGATTTCATATCTTGGCTATTGTAAATAGTTCTGCAATGAAGAGGGGTGTGCAGATCTTTCTTTGATGTGCTGATTTCATCTCCCTTGGCTATATACCCAGAAGTGGGATTGCTAGATCTTACAGTAGTTCTACTCTTAACTTTTAGAGGCACTCCATACTATTTTTCATAATTGCTATACCAATTTACATTTTCACTATTAGTGCACAAGACTCCCTTCTCCCCACATCCTCATCAACATTTGTTATCTTTTGACTTTTTAATAACATCCATCTTAACCATCTTAACAGGTGTGAGGTAATATCTCTGTGGTTTCATTTGTATTTCTCTGTGGATTAAGGATGTTGAGATTCTTTTTTGTTAACTGTGGTATATCTTCTTCAGAAAAATATCAATTTCAGGTTCTTTGACCCTTTTAGTTTTATTTTTATTTATTTATTTTTGCATTTTTTGGCCAGGGCTAGGTTTGAACCCGCCACCTCTGGTATATGGGGCCAACGGCCTACTCCTTTGAGCCACAGGTGCCGCCCCCATTGACCCTTTTAAAATTGGGTTATTTATTTTTTTCTCTCTAATGAGTTGTATGAGTTTCTTACATGTTTGGATATTAACCCCTTATCAGATATATGGTTTACAAATATTTTCTCCCACTCCATAGGTTGTTTATTTTGTTGATTGTTTTCTTTGCTGTGCAGAAACTTTTTAGTTTGATGTAGTCCCACTTTATTTTTGCTTTTATATCACCTGTGGTTTTGGTGTCAGCTACTACTTGATTTTTCAGATTTCAGACTTACCACTAGGAAGATAAAGATTTCGCTCTCTTTTACACCCACTATCCTTTCTACTATGGATACACATCCTTCTTATTACTACATCTCAATACAGTCACATTGTTATGGTAATTAGAACAATAGTCGGTATTATAGTATCATGACTTCATAAATAGTTTTCCCAGCTGAGCCGTAAAATATTACCTCGTTCCATTGTGGGGGCTTTCCTTTTGGTTTCCTCTGCAGGTAAGCATCATTTATGTTTACATTCGCTGAGCTTTAAAAATTCACTCATCCCTAACTCAATTCTAAATGCACTCCTTTTGCTGTTCTCATATGAATGTGTCAGATTCCAGGTCCTGCATTCTGTGTTGGCCTCTGTGCTTTGGGGATGGCCACCCCACCCCACCCCACCCGGGATCTCACTGCACCAACATGTTGCACACACCTGCTTTTGTGCTCATGTCTCCTTCTTGGTCTTCTCCTTTTTGTTGGGGAAAGAGCATGTGCTTCAGTAACTTCCAGGAAAGGGACTGGGAATTAAGGAGGGGACGAGAGGGAGGCTGGCGAGACACCTGCTCCAGGCACAAAATTTACAGGAGCACCCAAAATCTACATAATTAAAACAAATGATATTTTTAATGTGCTATTTTTTAAAAATCAAAATTAATGCAAAATATCCATGAGGAACAAAATATTACAATTCTAAACAAAGACCAGACTGGTATTACTGATTTTCACTTTTGGCTCAGCCTCCAATATGGCACAGCACAGTCCTAATAGAAAAAAGATATTTTGAAAATTTGCTTGTATGAAAATGTCTTTATTCTATTCTTAGACTTAGTTTGGAATTGAATACTAGGTAAGAAATAATTTTCCTTCCAACTTTTGATGGCGGTGTTCCATCGTCCTCTGACTTCCAGTATTACTTTTTGAGGAGTCTTCAGTCATTTTAAGTGCTTACCATTTGTATATGACCTGGTTTTCCTCTTTGTAAACTTACAGCAGTGGTTCTCAACCTGTGGGTCATGGCCCATTTTTAACAATGAAAATACATTGCAGCATTAGGAAGGTTGAGACCCTCTGACTTACAGGATCTTTTTTTTTTTGAGACAAAGCCTCAAGTTGTTGCCCTCGGTAGAGTGCTGTGGCATCACAGCTCACAGCAACCTCCAGCTCCTGGGTTCAAGTGGTTCTCCTGCCTCTGCCTCCCAAGTAGCTGGAACTATAGGCGCCTGCCACAACACCTGGCTATTTTTTGGTTGCAGCCATCATTGTTGTTTGGTGGGCCCAGGTTGGATTCAAACCCACCAACTCTGGTGTATGTGGCTGGCATCTTAGCAGCTTGAGCCACAGGCACCAAGCCCAGGTCTTTTTTTTAGTCACCAGTGTGCTCAAATATTGCAATGATTGCCTGGTATATGTGTTTTTAATTATTACTATTCATGGCCCTGATGCTCAGGGGTTCTTTCATTCTGGAGACTATGTCCTTCAATTCTGGGGAAATCAATCAATCTTCTTTTTTTAATTTTTAACTTTTTATTTGGAAATAGTATCAACTTTAAGAAGTATTGAAGAGTAATCCAAAGAAATGCTGTATTCCTTTAGCTGAATTCACCAGTTATTACTATTTTGCCACAATAAGAACATTTGCACCAGAATGTTTATTGCAGCCCAATTCATAATTTCCAAGACATGGAAACAGCCCAAGTGCCCATCAACCCATGAATGGATTAACAAATTGTGGTATATGTACACCATGGAATACTATGCAGCCATAATAAGATCGTGACTTCACATCTTTTATGTTTACCTGGATGGAGTTAGAACATATTTTTCTTAGTAAAGTATCTCAAGAAGGGAAGAAAAGTATTCAATGTACTCATTACTACCATGAAATCAATATATAATCAACTACACATTCATATGAATGGTAAAACATAACTATAGTCCAGAAAGTAAGAGGAAAGAGGAGAGAGAGGGGGGAGGCCAGGAGGAGGGAGGGTCTTTGGGGATACCTCACCTAATGTGCACAATACAATGGTACATTTCAAAGCTATTAAGAAAACAGTATAATTGTTTTTTTTTTTTTTTGAGACATAGTCTCACTTTATCACCCTTGGTAGAGGGCCATGGCGTCACAGCTCACAGCAACCTCCAGCTCTTGAGCTTAGGCAAATTCTCTTGCCTTAGCCTCCCGAGTAGCTGGGACTACAGGTGCCTACCACAATGCCTGGCTATTTTTTTGTTGCAGTTTGGCTGGGGCCAGGTTTGAACCCACCACCCTTGGTATATGGGACCAGCACCCTACCCGCTGAGCCACAGGTGCCACCCAGTATAATTTTCTTACCACAACAGATAAGTAAGTGAGGTGATGGATGTATTGATCAGTTTGATCTAAGCATTTCACATTGTATATCAAATCAGTAACTGAGCCCCATAAATGCATCAATGTACACAGTTATGATTTAATAAAAAATGAATTAATAGAAAAAAGACATGAATAGAAGATAGCATAACAATCTTTTTTAAAAATAATTTTCCATCTTTTGTTTTTTCTCTGTGTGGAATTACTATTAGTCAAATCTCTAGTTTTCTTCTATTTTCTCCACTATTTTTATCTCTGCTGTTTTATTCCATTAATATTTTCTGAGAGATTGCCTTGTTGATAAGAGGATCAGTGTAGTTTTGCAGATCCACTTCTTTTTTTTTTTTTTTGAGACAGAACCTCAAGCTGTCCCCCTGGGTAGAGTGCTGTGGCATCACAGCCCACAGCAACCTAGAACTCCTGGGCTCAAGCGATTCTCCTGCCTCTGCCTCCCAAGTAGCTGGGACTATAAACGCCCGGCTGTACTTCTTTAGTTATTTTAAAAATTAAAACATAAAAAAATTAATATTAAAACATTCAGTGCCACCAATATTTTTGCTACTTCTTTTTTTTTTTTTTTTTTTTGAGACGGAGCCTCAAGCTATCCCCCTGGGTAGAATGCCATGGCATCTCCATGTGCCATTGAGCAACCTCCAACTTCTGGGCTCAAGCGAGTCTCCTGTCTCAACCTCCCAAGTAGCTGTGACCACAGGCGCCCGCCACAACGCCTGGCCATTTTTTGGTTGCAGCCATCATTGTTGTTTGGCAGGCCCGGGCTGGGGATT
>CAUYQV010032409.1:0-10854 GCA_963574575.1 Galagoides demidoff
TGACTGGATAAAAAGTGGGCTATACCTTGTTTCATATTTTTTGAGCATATAAGCCACTTTAAAAGTTTGCAAGTCTTTAAAGCATTAGCTCTCGATATTTCAAATGTGCTAAGGTTAGAGAGCGCAGTGAACAATATAAAATATCATGGGAGAGAAATTCTGATATGCTATTAAGGAATATAGATGGAAGTTCAGGAACATGTTGGAAAGAAATCAAGAGAACTAAGTTCTTGTTTTAACATCTCTACCAACTGGTTGTGAGATGAGAGATAAGTAATCTTTTATAGGATGTCTGGAGACTTCTGGTTTTAATTAACTGTCAATTAGTGTTGCCACTCTGAACTAAAATGATTTTGATGAAAGTAAAAAAGATCTAAACCAACATTCATTTTGAATGAAATTTCATTCAAAATAGATAAATTGTGTAATGCCTATAAAACATAAATTGGGATAAGATTCCCTATTTAGAAAATGGTGCTGGGTGAACTGGCTGGCAACTTGTAGAAGACTGAAACTGGACCCTCACCTTTCACTATTAACAAAAATTGATTCTCACTGGATAAAAGATTTAAACTTAAGGCATGAAACTATGAAGATACTTGGAGAGAGTGCAGGGAAAACACTGGAAGAAATTGACCTGGGAGAATATTTTATGAGGAGGACAGCCCTGGCAATTGAAGCAACACCAAAAATACATTGCTGGGATCTGATCAAACTATGAAGCTTCTGTACTCCCAAGAACACAGTAAATAGTGCAAACAGATAGCCCTCAGAATGGGAGAAGATATTTGTAGGTTATGTTTCTGACAAAGGTTTGATAACAGAGGTTTGATCCACAGAGAACTCAAACTAATTAATAAGAAAAGAACAAGTGATCCCATTTTGTTGTGGGCAAGAGACTTGAACAGAAGCTTCTCTGAAGAAGACAGGCATATGGCCTACCCACACGTGAAAAAATGCTCATCATCTTTAATCACCAGAGAAATGCAAATCAAAACCACTTTGAGATATCATCTAACTCCTAACTCCTAACTCCACATAAACAAAATCCCAAAACTACACGTATTGGCATGGACGTGGAGAAAAGGGAACACTTCTGCACTGCTGGTGGGAATGCAAGCTAATACATTCCTTTTGGAAAGAAATTTGGAGAACACTTAGGGAACTAAAAGTTGACCTGCTGTTCAATCCTGCAATTTCTCTAGTAGGTATATATTCAGATGACCAAAAATTATTTTACAACAAAGATATTTGCACCAGAATGTTTATTGCTGCCAAATTCATAATTGTCAAGTCATGGAAGAAGCCCAGGTACCCATTGATCCATGAATGGATTAACAAATTGTGGTATATGTATACCATGGAATATTATGCAGCCATAAAACAAGGAGACTTCAGATCTATTATGTTTACTCGGATGGAGCTGGAACATAGTATTCTTAGTAAATTATCTCAAGAATGGAAAAAAAAAGTATCCTATGTGCTCAGTACTATTATGAAACAAATATATAATCACCCACACTTTCATAAGAATGATAAAACACAACTATGGCTCAGAATGAAGGAGGGAAGAGGAGGGTGAGGGGAGGCTGTGTGGAGGGAGAGTAATTGGTGGGACCTCACCTATGGTGCATATTGCAAAGGTATGTGTCAAATCTGTTAAGAGTAGAGTACAAATGTCTTAATAGAACAACTAAGTAAATGAGGTGAAGGCTATGTTAACCAGTTTGATGTAAGCATTCCAAGTTGTATATAAAATCAGCACATTGCACCCCATAAATGCATTAATGCACACAGTTATGACTTAATAAAAAAAAAAGACCATTTGGAATTGAAAATAACCCACAGACTTCTTATGACTACCTTGAAAGTTAATGTGCCATTGATTAAAATACCAGGTTTCTTGGGTTCAAATTCTATCTCATTTAGTGACTGACTTTGGGAAAGCTTCTGCATCTCACTGTGCTTTAATCTCTTCATTCACAGAATGAAGAATTCTGACTTTGTACTTTTGTTATAGGATTCAATATCTGATACATGTAAAGTATATGAAATTGTTCTGGGATCATAGACATGCAATAAATGTTTTATTTTTTATTTTATCAATATGATGACTAGCCTCACTACTGTTACTTTAGAATCCACATTGGAACAAACCCTCCAGTGCAGTTTTCAATTGAAAACCATGTTGTAAACTCATAAGCTTACTAAACTGAATATTAATTTAGAAAAATAGTCAAGCAAGGATTTATAAACTAATATTCTCATTGTTTATTAGTGATATTATAAACTATTAGATGTGTATATCTGGTTAATTAAAAATAGTTTGTGCCATTCTTCTTTGACTCTCTACACTGATTTGACAAATGTAAGTCAAGATATGAACCTTATTTACTGACAAATACACAGAAGAGTTTTCTATCCAAGGCTATTTACAGACTGAAAGCTAAATTATTCTTTTGATGTTGATTTTTTTTATCTGGAAGTTTTTTTTGTTTTTTTAAGACAGAGTCTTATTATGTCACCCTCGGTATAGTCCCATGGTGTCGCAGCTCACAGCAACCTCAAACTCTTGGGCTTAAGCAGTTCTCCTGCCTCACCCTCCCAAGTAGCTAGGACTACAGATGCCTGCCACAACAATTGGCTATTTTTTGTTGCAGTTGTCTTTGTCAGTTATCTAGCTCAGGTTGGGTTTGAACCTGCCAACTTCAGTGTATGTGGCTGGCACTGTAACCACTGTGCTACGGGTGTGGAGCCTGGAATTTATTTTTATTCTTAATTTCTAGCAGAATTTTTTCCTTGCCTTCTTCACTTTTCCCTTCCCCCTCCTCCTTGTGCTACTCCCCTCCATCCTCCTCCTCTTATATTGATAGCTGTTGGGTTTTCTGTGGTACAGACTGAGGATGCTACATTCAGATGATGTATCCCAGTGTATCAAAGAGTTGCAATGTTTGTGTATTATTTATAGTCATACATACTATTTAAAAGATTCTGAGTAAATAAGATCTTATATAAGAGCTCATAGTCTAATATAATATAGTGAATTATAATATAATCAGGGTGCTCTAAATTACAGATTACCATGTGATATATTTCTATAAAACACATTCTAGTAACAAACCCCTTTGGCTCGTTATCTCACTTGGAAAGATAAGGTTTCTGTGGGAAGCTCTGTTTTTAAAAGTAAACAGGTTCTACTAGTGAAGCATCTTACATAAATGTTGTTTGACACCTCTTGTATTCTCTAATAATATGTCACAAAATAATCTGAATTTAAACATCTATTTCCCTTTATTACATTTCATTTTGAACTATGTAGACAGGTATTATCAAGCTTCAAAAGTTCACTTGACATCATATAATAGAGTATCATTGGCATAAAAATGTTTTATATATAAACTGTATAATTTTACTTTTTATTTAAATGTGTGGTTTTGCCCAAGAGCCACACTGTCACTTCCATTTTACTAACATATATTGCTTTAAAAACACTATCACTATACTATTCTTCAAGTTCCTATAGAAATCTCTGGATTTTAAAATGTTATGTTCTGAATTTATCTCCTAGTGATAAAAAGAAAATCCCAATCTCTCATAAGCAATACACATTTGCAGAATTTCGTAGAATATTTAATATTTCAATTGAAAACAAATATGGTAATTGAATATGTTATAGCTATTTTCATTCATTCTAACTGTAACAGAAATTGCCTAGTAGTGGTTTTAAAATTTCATCTTGAAGGTCTTCCTACTTTTTTCTCTTTTTCACATTCATAAATTTTGTTAGCTCTTTGACATTGCTGACAAGAAAAAATACCAAACATAAACATTAAAAATAAATTATGTAATAATTGTTAGTTGAAAAAATAATTGTAATAGGAAAATAATTTTATTTTCAAGTATGTGGCATCAAATTTAGTCCACAATGGTAGATTCATCTGGAAAATCCAGAATGTTTCCTTTTTGTTCTGTAATAAATTCTTCCATTTTTATTTGTAGTTCATTTCAGTTAAAGTTGAATAAAACATGAATCATAAGGTGAATAGGTAATTTATATAGATTATGTAGGAGGTTTCCTTATAAAAATTTATCTATGTAAACTTAAAAATGTTAGACTTAAGGGTTTTAATCATTAAATATGACATCCTTTGCTTATAAAATGGTTGAGTATTTTGCCATAATTAGAAATGCCTTTGTGTATGTGACTTTGTCATGTTCAAATCGTGCCTGATGACCTTGGAAAGAAACTATATGAATTTGCCAACTCCAAGTGGGTTGTTATTGTAACTGAATGTTTCAGTGAATCTTTCTGTATAAGTTCTAGACACCATAGCACAGAGATTTCTTATAATCATGTTTGCTTTTTAAACAATACTGGAAAGCATATGACATGGGAATTCATAAATTTTTCCTCAATATTATCAACAAAAATATATTGATAATCATTCAAAATATGTCTAAAATAGCGAAATTCTCATTTAACGATGTCAGAGTAATATAAATGAGATTGTAATATATTTTAAAGACGATGTAGTGATACTTCCATAATATACATTCATTAGTACACCTAAAATAAAAGTTCTAATAATATATATTTTAGTATCAGATTATTTGTTTTAATATACTGGTTATCCTTTCCCTTCCCCTTACCATTCAAGCGCTAATGAGAATCTTTTATATCCACTTCTGTAAGTATACAATATTCAGAAATTGTAAGAATTTTATCATTGTTTTAATTGTAAGAATCAAGTGCTTATATAATTTTATAATCTTATTTAAAACTATGAACAGCCTAACTCTGGATGACTCAGAGCATAGGGTGTGCCAGTGAGAGAAAGGGTGATGAGGTACACTGGCGTCAAGGACAGGATTATCAAAGCAGACTCAGTTCATAAGTCTTACCCAATAACAAATTTTACTTATAGTATTAAGAAGATCTCATGAAAGAGGCTCAAGACCTTCCTTGGAGTTACTCAGGTTTTTTCTTCCCAGTTGGGATACGCTGTGGCTCAAATTACTATCTGAAGCCTACATGTGAAATTTGTGGCTAAATAAATGACACAGAAGAGAACCATTTTTGCTAACAAAATAACATTGTCATTTTATTTTCAGATGGTTATGTAGCTTATGTGACATTTTTAAAGAACCATGTGCTATAACTTCATAGATTTCAGGTTTTTAATATAAATAATCCTAGACAAACTGTATATTTTACTAAAATCTTTTCATAGATAAGGACTTCTTAGATAGAGAATACCATTAATTTGTATACCAGGAGAACTGTCATCAGCATGTTTACAAGAAGATTTGACTAGGTAAGTTTTTTCTTCCCGGAACGGCCCCCCACACTCCACCCCATCTCTCTCATCCCACTGCAAAGAAGATTATGAATTGCTGACTATTTGCCTAAATATTTCCGTCCCAGGAGCCATTCTTAAAGAAAATGAGTTCAAATGCAGTATAGAAAAGAGATCGGAGGGAAAAATCTTCAGTTTAATGGTTACTGGGTCTTTGGAAAGGGATTCGGTTTTGTTTTTTTTTAATTAAATCATAGTTGTGCACATGAATACTATCATGGGGTACAGTGTGTTGTTTCCATATACAATTTGAAATATTCTCATCCAATTGGTCAACATAGCCTTTGTGTCATTCTCATAATTGTTGTGTTAAGACATTTATAATCCACATTTAGAAAGATTCACATGTACCATTGTAGGATAGATCATAGGTGTGATCCCAACAATTCAGTTTTTGCTATATCTTCTGAGCTTGGTCTAGGGACAATTCACATATTTAGAGACATCACGTAAGTTGTAAGTCTCTCATGCTTAATGTACTATGACTTATTTTTCTCAAGTCACAGCCAACAAAATTACAAGTGTCTTGGCATATCAGAATTGTAGATGGTTAATGACTGAGTTAGGGATCTTGTGGACCCAGCCTTAGGGCAGTACTGCAGCTTTGCACACGTAGGCATGTTGAGGGAAGGATTTAAAAAGATGCTGTATCTACAGGGAAGGAGTAAAAAGGTGCTGTATCTACAATAAATATATGAGGCCTCATCATTGGAAGAAGAGGTATAGAAAGTGTGGACCCATCAATTGGATGTCATAGCAAATCAGAGACATCACGAGAAGCAGCAACGTGGTCGAGGATGATACCTAAACAAGAAAAGATCATCTGGCCTTGGGAAGGACAGTGATAGGACAGAATATCACATGGGCAAGCTATCCTTGGCTCTGTGCCAGGAAAACACGTGGCTACTTAGAGCTCACATTACTTCAGAAAGAGGAGAATTAAGAAGAAGAGAGAGAGGAAACTAGATTTGACTCAGTTTTTTTCTTGGAGGGAATTATATTACCTGGAAGTGGCAAGATAAATTCTTCCAGTGGAAAAGAATAATGTAAACCAAATTGCATTATAGAACAATCAAACTTACATTTTACAAAAAAGAATTCATGACTGTGGAATTTCAAACATGCTGCATCACCTTTGCTAGAGAACAAATAAATAATAGTGGGAAACTGAGTAAGGAAACATCTCTGCTTTGACTAGTTATGTTACCTTGATCATATTACTTAATCTCACTGACTTGTAGTTTCTTTATAAAGAATACCTATACCTGATGATACAGGTGCTGTAAAGAGTAAATGAAGTATAGGTGAAAACTCAGAGCCTGGCCCATGCAGGTTCCAAATAGGTGCTTGGAAAAGCCTGATCTGATCAGCGTTAACTGATAGATACCCCTCCTTATCATTTCATATTTTATTTAACTGCTGCTTCTGCACCAACCGCAAGTCTTCTATGATCTTTTGAGAATTGAAGTCTCCATTTTTATTCTGCTTCTAGAATCAAAGCATTGTTGGTGGCAACCAAGACTGTTATCAGAAGTCAGAGTTTCACATTATGCTCATGGATCTGCTGTTAATGTGTGCATACTACCCAAAATGATTGACAGATTATATGGAATCCCCATCAAATGCTAACATCATATTTAAAGATCTAGAAAATTAATCCTACACTTTGTTTGGAACCAGAAAAGAGCCTAAAGAGCCATGGCAATCTTAAGCAAAAGGAACGAATCTGGAGGCATCAGATTATCAGACTTCTGACTATACTGCAAGATATGGTAGACAAAATAACATGATATTGCTACAAAAAAAGAACCATAGACCAGTGGAGCAGGGTAGAAAACCCAGGTATAAAACCATCCAAATACAGCCAAATGATCTTTGACAAAGCAGACAAAAATACACACTGGAGAACAGGATCTCTCGTTAGTAAATGGAGCTGGAATAAAAGGATCACCACACACACAAGAGTAAAATGGAATCCGTATTTTTTACTATTCAAAAAAATTAATTCAAGATGAGTAAATGACTTAAATATACGGCATCAAACCATATCTATTCCAGAGGAAAAGTTTGAAAAGAACTTCTTCAGATATCAATCAACCTAGGCAAATAATTTATGAAGAAGGCCCTCATGACAATTATAGCACGAACAAAACTAAATAAATGGGACTTGGTTCAATTAAAAAGCTTCCACACAGCTGAGGAAATAGTTAATAGAGCAGATTGACAACCTACAGAATGGGAGAAATTCATTTGCAAGCTATAAATTCAATGAAGGGCTAATAACCAGAATCTACAAAGAATATAAGCAAATCAGCCAGAAAAAAAATCAAACAACCTTATCAAAAAGTGGGGAAAGGCATGAACAGAAACTTTTGAAAAGAAAATAGGCAAATCACCTAATCCCTGTTACAATGGCTTTTATTAAAAAGTCCAAAAATTACAGATGCTGGTGTGGATGTAGGAAGAAAAGAATGCTTATACACTGTTGGTGGGACTGCAAATTAGTGCAGCAATATGGAGATACTTCAGAGAAATAAAAGTAGATCTATCATTCAATACAGCAATCTCACTACTGAGTATCAACCCAATGGAAGAGAAGTTACTTTATCAAAAAGATACTCACACTTGAACATTCATTGCAGCACAATTCACAATGGCAAAGATGCATAATCAACCTCCATGTTCATCAGTTCATGAGTGGATTAACCAAATGTGATATGCGTATACCATGGAGTATTACTCAGCCACGAAGAAGGGTTATTTAATACCTTTTGCAACAATTTGGATGGAACCAAAGACCATTATCCTAAGTGAAGTATCTAAAGAGAGGAAAACACCCACCACACGTGCTCCCCATTAAATGGAAAGTAACTGAAGAGCATGCATGTACTTAGAGGGAAGTAAAACTTAATGGAAATCGGGAAATCATACCTGTCTCCTCTATAGCATACTGCAAGTATGCTATGCAGGGCATAGGTATGAAAACTTATTGTCACGGGTGCATTGAACACTGTCTGCATCACGGGCACGTTTATAACCATGACTCAAGCATTGTAAAGTGCTCCATGTAACCAAAAATATTTTTACCCCTGTAATACTTTGAAATTTAAAAAGAAAAAAGAGTTTCAGCTGTGAATGAGAGAGAAAATACAAGGGATGTCTGAAAAATATCCAGCCATGGAGTGTTGAAGACTAGACATCCATGGCGGGGCACTTCCCAGTCAGCCTCGTGTTATCAGGACTCACAAGGTCCCTTTGGTATTAGTGTAGTCGTCAGTATAATCAATCCATGATCCTGTACAGATACTGATCCCAAATAAGCTTTGTAATGCTGGAAGTCATGCTCTATAGCATCCACCTTTTTTTTAAAACAGTAACATTTAATTATTCGAATTCATTATGGGACTCTTAGTGTCTCATCATAATTTACATGAGAGGAAAAGGCAAGCATGTTTGCGATAATTCATTTATTTTCCATTTATTTATTCATTTATTTTATACTATCAGTGAAAGTACTGACATGATGGGCATTTGTGCATTTTCGAGAGGCTCTCTTTGCCTCAAGTGTAGTAAATACTACCTGTGAGCACTTGCTTTCTTATGAGGTCAGAAATCTCACAGCTATTAAAAAAAAAGGCAACATTTCTGGAGGACATTTTTTAAACTGCAACTAAAAGTCAACTAGTGTCTTCCTGTTCCAAAGAAGTCCAGTGAGGTTTGCAAATTCATTTGTGTCTGAGTGCTGGAATGATAGACGTGAAACTAATTAGAAACCAAAGGCTGCATTGCCTTTGTCTTCTTTGGGATCCAGCACACTTGAGTTCCTTGACAGGGAAGCTTGAGAAGAATATATAGCAGAGCTCATTGCTCTTTAACAACAGTAGACTCCCAAACAAACCACAACACTCTGCCCATAGTTTTTCAAATTTCAAAGAGGAATCAAAAAGACAACACGAAGTTAACAATATTCTAAGGACTTTTACAAATGCACACTGCAGCCCCCTTTACTGGAGTAACAAATGCTTGAGATGCTTTATTGTTTTCAAAATAACTCATTTGGACTTCAGAATCCACAGTAACATGTAAGTTGTTTGACATTTGTGATTGTAAGGAAGGCAAGTGTGATTGATAATATAATGATCTAGAGAAGCAACCCCTCATTTTCTTCCCCAGATCTGTGTTTTGTTTTACTCATAGGTAACATGAAGATACGGTTATTAAAAGAGCTCTAATTTCCTTGGTTGCCTAACATCTTCTGAAATGGTTTCTGCATTTTGTTGACTTTCTAACATAATTGTACAATGCTTTCTCCCATAGCCATGCTTTTGAGATTATAATATTGTGGCCTATGCACTCAAATGAGACCCATTTGGAATAAAATGTCAACCAAAAGGTCTTTATATAAACAGTAAATTTTTAAAAAATGTATCATCCCTTGGTACCTGAAAGTCCCAGCGTTGGGTGAGAAGCGTGGCGTCTCCTATAGGTTATCAGACCTTCTTAGGAAGTCAGTGACAAATTTCGCTCTTTCTTACATTCTCAAAACTTTATTGAAGTCAGCGGCAACTGAGTATGTGGGGGTTAGAATACAGCTTTTGTAATAGGTGTCATTGCTACAGCTGTGTTCTTACCCTATATATGTCTCTAAGACTGCTTTGTCAAATACAATTTCAAGTCAGAAGTTAGTGGCAAGGATTTGTTTTATAAACCTATCTGTGGGCTGAAACTGGTAGAAACAGAGGCATTGACATGCAAGATGAATTTACTGGCCTGGAGCCACTAATTACAGAGGCTGTACTGAAGGAAACTGGAATGCTTAGATGAAAAAAGCCAAAGCTCTTAAAAGGATAGCAAGGAACATTTTCACTGAAACAGTGGAATATTAAATGAAGCCCAGCTAAGAGATGATTGTGTACTAGTATGAAGTTATCCTAGGTGTTGTGTTATTATTGACTTTGAATCAGTCATGTTGTGAAGGAATAACTTAAACTTGGTTCTGTCACTCTTCACTGCTGTAGGGATGAGATAGGAAATCTTGATAACTGACATGAAACTGAAATTAGAAATAAAAATTAAGTTAAAATTTTGAAAGAAAGAATAGAATAGACTATGTCCACAATGACCTGGAATGTATCTATATTTTCCATGTGTAGTAGTTACAGCCTCTTTCAAAAATTATTTCATGATTTGGACTGGTGTGGCCCATTCACACAACCTAATTAGATGTTATCTAGCTGAGAGATTTAAAGAAATTCAAGAATAAAGCTAAGATTTTTACGAGATAAAACATATTATTTACATATAACAATCTTAAGGACATATTTTAAATATGATCATTAATTTATCTTTTTATTAAATCAAAGCTGTGTACATTAATGCAGTCATGGGTTACATTGTGCTGGTTTTATATACTATTTGAATTATTCTCATCATACTGTTTAACATAGCCTTTGCAGCATTTTCTTAGTTTTTATGTTAAGACATTTATATTCTACAT
>CAUYQV010032410.1:0-68627 GCA_963574575.1 Galagoides demidoff
GCCTGTGGTCCCAGCTACTTGGGAGGCAGAGGCAGGAGACTCGCTTGAGCCCAGGAGTTGGAGGTTGCGATGAGCTGTGATGCCATAGCACTCTACCCAGGGGGATAGCCTGAGGTTCCGTCTCAAAAAAAAAAAAAAAAAAAAAAAGAATCTGCAATGTCTGTATAAACATGCACTAAACTTCCACTTGAATTTGGCCTGTGTATTACATGCCCATAGCAGCTCACATTTATACAAGGTGACATTTTCACCTCAGATCAAGTGAGGCAATAAATAGAAATTTATGATAGCCCCAATAGCAAAGGCCTAAGAAAAAGAGGGAAATTTGGGTCAGGGTTTTCCCAGAAGAAGAAATAATCTTTCCTTGTATTACTGTCTCTTTGTATCCCTGCCTCCCCTGTCTGCCCTCTACATGTTTTTCCTTTCCCTAGCCTTTCTTCTCTGCACAAGTGTAATGCAGAACAAAGTACTTAGGCTCTGAACTCTGATTCACTTTTTCATTTGACAGATGCATGTTAAATACTTGTGATATACTAGCGTTGCTCTGTGCCTTACAGAAAGAGCTTCACATGAAAGCTGGAAATATTTTTGCTCTTGCATTGTTTTCATTTTGTTAGTAGGAGACAAATAACAAATGAGCCTAACATTTGTTAGGGGTCAGAAATGCTTAGAAGAAAAACGAAGCTTGGTAAGAGGCAGGGCGATAGGTAGACTCGATAGGGAAGCTCTCTCTGAGGTTGGAGCGGAACCCTGAATGAATCCAGGTGGATGTGAGGGGAGGAGCGAGGCACGTAGAGGGAGCGCAGGTACGAAGACCCAGAGGTAGCAGGTGTCTGGAAGTCAGAGAAGCAGCACAGAGGTAAGCAGGTTTTGTTCATATATGTACAGATATATGTTGGGTCAGTACTTGGCATAGTTCCTGGCACACGATGGCTCAAAAAATCTCCATCAGAGTCCATCATCTTCCCCTTTACAAAATGCCTAAGTGATGTGAGATTGAACCACGGGACATTGCCAATTTTGAACCGTTTTGACCTATGAAATAGCTATTTCATATAGTTCAACTTAGTAACTGAGTAAGATTCGACATTATGAAGAGGGCAGGCCTTTATAAGTCTAACCTCTCTTCTAAGATTTCCAATGGCTCAATTTCCCATTTAATAAAATTATCTAGGAGAGAACCATCCTGGCGATAGTTTCTAAACTGCTCTCCAGCTGTGGCTTTGTGGTGTTCTCAATTTTATGTTGGCGTCACATTGAGTATGAGGGCCCAGCTTCACCCCTGCATAGCGCTTAGTGTCAGAACTACCATTCGTATGAACGCGTAAGCCTGAAGCTTCTTATGGGAACTCTACTTTTCTGCTTTCCTAGTGGTCGCTGTGATGCCCATCTTTTTTTGGAAGGTCTGATTCTGTAAGGCTGTTTCCTTTTAGGCACTTGGCCTGCGTGTTGGGGGAAGCCCTGCTAAGTAGACTGTAGTGTCAGTGCAGGGGTGGTCACATCTATCCCTGCACTAGTTATTAATGCTCATGGAGCTGACTAATGAGCTGTCAGTTTATTTCCACATCTTAGCTCAGGAGAAAAATAGCAAAAAAAAAAAAAAAAAAAAAAAAAAACCAAAAGCAAAACGAGATTATTTTCTACTCTCCAAAACTTGGCAGAAATTATGGGAGAAAGTGATTAAAGTCCATCAACAGTATGATTTCCCAATGATGTATTTTTTCCATAGGTATTTTTTTAACTACCTGGCTACCTCTATTTATCTTAGCTCTTTGCCCTGGAAACTTGGGTTTACTAATTAGCTTGCATACTTAAGCTAACTCATTAAAGCTTCAGTTGGCCACTGGCCTTGCCTCTCATTCTACAGGGACTCCTGTAAATGATCTATACTTTCCTTTCCATGATAAAGACAAGACCAAGTGTTTCAGTGAAAAAATAAATTTGTTATTTCACTCTTCACCATTTGAGAAATAGAAAAAATATCTTAAGAGCTCAGGAAGAATGAGTGGTAATTTGGTGTAAAATTACCCAATTTGGTGTATGGATAAACTTTATTAGAGTTCCCAGAAAGAAGACATATTAAGAAGGAAGACTGCAAACAAGTTCTGAGGTGCCCATCTTAAACATCCACAACCATAGTCCTAGTAAGTGAAAAGAAGGTCATAATGGGAGAGAGGGAAAAGCAGCTGGTAATTACTACACTACCCTACCCTAAAAACACTACACTATACTGTATTAATACACTACTCTACCCTACACTATTCTATCCTACACTACACTAAATTACCCTATCCTACCCTACCTACACTACCTTATCCTACACTACACTACCCTACCCCATGCTATGCTATCTTAACTCCCCTACCCTATGCTACACTAACTTACCCCACACTACACTACACTACCCTACCCTATACTACACTACCCTGCCCTACACTACCCTACTCTACTCTACATCACACTACATTACCCTACCTACACTACCTTACACTACTCTACACTACCTTACCCTACCCTACACTACCTTACGCTACTGTACCCTACACTACCCTATACTGCATGAATACAATGCACCAATTTTCTCTGTGCCAGCCCACATGTGCCACGTATTTTGAGGGCAGGTAATACATACATTTTCAGATGAAGAAAGTAAGACTTACTAGGGTTAATTGGGTTGTTAACGGTCAAGCTGCAGTAAGTAGCAGAAACAGGATTCAAATGCAGGTCTGGGGACTCTATTATTTTCTAGAAAGTTTTAAAATAGTCAGAGATTCTGGGGCTTCAGGGGCACTTTGGATTTCTTTTTTTTTTTTTTCTATAAGGAGTGCATTGTGATGAGAGAAGAGTTTTGATTTTTGAACCTACTTGCAAATAGCACAGGTGTCCAAGAAAGCCAGACAGAAGCACAGGTAATTACCCTATCCTACCTGTACCAAAAGGTAATTGGTACAGGTTTTTGCTTTTGCCTATTTAAGACAGGGTGGCACAATGTGTAAGAGCACAGACTCTGATTTGGAGTGGAACTCCTATTCTGAGTGGGCCTGAGTAAGTCATTTAATTTCTTTGCTCATTAGTTTCCTCATGTGGAAAACGGGTATGGTAATCAGTTTTTAACATTGAATTTGTTGTGAGCATGACATGGGTGTAAAATATTTGGTCTCACTACTAGGCAATAGTCAGCCCATTAGCTATTAGTGTGGTCTGTGGTTAGGATACCACCATCATCTAGCTCCAGTTAGGCACTGGGAACAGGGGAGTGCACCATTTTTTGCACAACCATTGCACAAGTTTTAGTGTTGACATGTGTCTCCTGGTATCCTTTTACTTCAGAGACTCGTTAACTCAATGATTCAGGTAGCAAATCTTTTAAGTAACTTTTGGCCTGCTCAGCTTAGCACACCTCATGGGGGGAAAGTCCCCATCTATACACAGATTCTCCAATCCATCTCTAATGCTGCAAAATATATTAGGACATCTGTGTTTACCATCCACTTAACCTCCTTTTAAAATCTTCCTTACCATTGTGCATTAATGGGTGTAGTGGGCATTTTTTTGGTTTGATGTTCTAGCAGCCACTGTTTTCTTCCTCCTTCTCAAGTGTTTTGGATTTCCTTTGGAATTTCACATACTTCCACAGAAATTGCCTGTGCCCTAGGCTCCAGGACAGGAATACATGACCCAGACCAAGCCAGTCAGCATATCCCATTCCGTCCCTTGCCCTCTAGGATTGATTTATGTATGTAACCTGAGTCATTCCAGTCGGGACTTTGCCAGGAATGTTGAAACAAAGACCCATGCACTTTCCTACAAGATATGGATGAGAAAAACACGTGGGCCTGGGAACCATAGAAAGCCATCTGGCAACCATGAGAGAGGCGGGTTTTAGGGCAAAATTGACTTTGGAGGCGGCAGAATGGAGAATGGGAGAAATCTAGTTCCTGGTCATATCATTGACCTGATCAAGTTCCCTTGAGTCAGGTACCACCCCTTGATTTTTCTGTATGGAAGTAAAACATATATTTTTAGTGTTAGAGTTTTGCAACTGAAAAACTTGGAACTGACATAACTGGAGGCAGTCAGCTTGGGTTGCTAGGTAAGTTCTGCAAGATTCACAACCTTTGGCACTTGCTTCTTCTGACTCTTAATTTCCAAGTCTGTAAATTGGGAATTAAATAAGATTATGAGGGTGAAAGCACTTTAAAAACTATAAAGTAATTATAAATGTAAGGCATTATTATGATAATTAGTATTATATGTTGACATCATGATGGATGATTCTGTGTTTCTTTGATGTTGCAAAGCCTTGGTTTCACAGCTTGACCCCCCAGCTGTAGGCAGGCTTCTCAACTAGCATTTGTTGTATTTCATCCTTGCGGGTTTTGGTAGGTGATGAGGATTTCACAGAGAACCCATCTGGTGGTTTGTCGAGTCACCATGAGTAGGTTAACTCTTAATAATACTAAATATGATAATTATCAAGCTAGTGATTCTCTATTCACCTGAATTTTGAGGTTTTAAGTCATCATTCTCTTTATCAGAGAGTTAAGGCAGTGTAAAGGTAACAGCAAGATTACAGAGCACCCAGATAACTCAACAAGAGGAAGTCAAATATCTTTAACCCAGACCAAAGACAGGGATGAGTGATCATTTTGTAGTGCTATCTTCACAATCCAAGGTGGAAAGGTCACCAGAAACCCTGGGTTCCAGTCCCTTAACTTCCCGAATCTCCAAATTTTCATTTGTGAAATGAGTATAATAAGACCAGTACTGTCTACTTCATAGACTTTAATATGGGATTAGGAATATATATATTATTATTTTAATATATAATATATTTTAATATACATATTAAATATTATAATATGTTACATACTGTCATTTTCTTAATGTCAGGTAACAGTAAGCTCAATGACCTCTTATGCTAATTTTTATTTCAGTTGCTATGTGTCTGATTTGGAGAGTCTTCATTTAAAATGCCATTACTTTTTTGTGCATAAAACATTCAAAGGAAAAAAATATCATCCAAGAAGAACAGAAAAAATATCACATGGAGGACTCTTTTCTCTGAAAGCTTCAGCTGTTCCTACCAAGGATGACCCACAATTTGAACACACGTGGTTTTATCTGGGTATAGAAAGTCACGTGAAATGTTATGGCATATAATGGCATTTTAGATGAAAAGATAGATGTACTCAAAAGATATACATTTATCTTATTTATTTACAAAAGTACACCTCATCTACAGACCTCTAGGAGGTTGGAAAAACAAATAAAACTCAAGACAATAAACAAAGAAAGATAAAGCTTGGATTCCATCACTGGTCAGGAAATCCCATTCAATATCAGCCTAATTAAATGGCTACTCCCTGGGTTATGTGTTCTCATACCAGAATAGTAACTTCCAAAGGGCTGAGACTTTTCATTCTTGTGTTGGAGGTCACTGCTGTCCAAAAGAAATAGAACACAGCAGCCGCATTAAAGAAGATGGAAAAAAAATCAAATGACACTAATATTAATAAGATATTGTATTTAACCTGATATATCTGAAATGTTATCATTTTGGCATGTAATCAAAAATTATCAGTGAGATATTTTGCATTCTCTTTTTGAGATAGGTCTTCAAAATCTTGTGTATATTTATATAACGTCTCAATTTAGACAGTCACTTGTCACACGTGCAATGGCCACACGTGAATGGCTACTACATTGGATTGGGCAGCTCTCGGTTTTGCTGAGTGAGATTTTTTGGATTCAGAACTAGCTGGGTTTGAATACCTATTCCATCCCTTATTTTCTGTGAGACTTTGAACAAGTTGCTGTCCTGCAGACTTGCCATGAGACTTAGATGAGATGAGTCACCTGGGAGTGCCCCTGTCCAGGTGTACGGCCACAGTAGGTGGTCAGAATATGTGCCCACATCAACTTGTCAACTTGGAGGTAGAAGGTGGGGTAGGAGACAGGCAGAGGCATCAGAAGCAGGAAAACTTGGATGGATCTCCCTATTCTGAGAAGAGGTGGGCACAGTGGCAAGGACTGGATGGTCTGAGAGAGGATGGAGGTGCTGAAGTGGACCGGCATTTTCAGATTTGTGCCTCCTGGTACCACGTGGGCACCCGAAAAGCTCAAGCACCTGTCTTCTCTATGCCAATTTAGGAGATTAAGCAATGTCACCCTCTTCTGAGGAAAGCTATCAGTGATGACGACAAAATGACTCAAAATCACGCCTCAGAAAGAGGCGATTATGTTTTCAGTTAGACAAAGAGGGAAAGAGAAGGTTGGGGTGAACAAGACCTTTATCTTCAAACAGGAAGGAGAGTCTGGCTCACAATAAAGAACACTTTTTAAACAGATGTTTTGAAAATGTGATGAGTTAGCTGGCACAGGTGCGTTTTATCAGTGGCGGAGCTACCTGCTTACCACTTGGAAGGAAGACTGTGAGGCAGGATCAAGAGAGGCGGACCACAAACACTGACACCCTGTGTGCCGTAGTCAATATCATGCATATTAGGTGATAGTAAATGCAAAGGCCTCTTAACACGGGTATAACCAAACTCAATGAACAGTGAGACCCTTTCTTTCTTTCTTTTTTTTTTTTGAGACTGAGTCTCACTCTAACACCTTTGGTAGAGTGTCATAGTGTCACAGCTCACAGCAAGCTCCAACTCTTGGGTATAAGTGATTCTTTTGCCTCAGCCTCCCATATAGCTGGGACTACAGGCACCCACCACAACACTCGGCTATTTTTTTGTTGCAGTTGCCGCAGCTGTTTTAGCTGGCTGGGGTCGGGTTCGAACCCGCCACCCTCAGTCTATGGGTCCAGCACCCTACCCACTAAGCCAGAGGTGCCACCCAAACAGTGACACCTTTTCAGTCCTTAGAGTCTTTAAACTGCTGCTCCTTTCTTGAGATGATTGCCTACTTGCTAAACATTGAATCCTCTCCTTTAAGGATATGGCACACAAGAAATTGAGGGCCCTTCCTCAGCTCTGGCTGTGACTTCCCAAGAATTAGAGTGAGTTCGGAATACTGTCCACTTTGGGGGTTCATGTGAAATATTCTATGTCCCCACGACATTCTCTCACTTGGTTTCTGGGCGACACTGTCTTCTGGTTTTCTTCCTGCTTCTGACCTCTCCTCTCAGATCCTTACTCCTCAGCTCCAAGCTTTTGAGGGGTCTGGCCCAGGCCCCTTCTCTCCTCTGTGGCCCCACTCTTCTACGTGATCACATTGATTCTCTTGGTCCTGCTCTTGACTCCATGTTTTCCCCTGCAGCTGAGATTCTCCCCCTGAGCTGCCTACTGGACGTCCTCGGCCTGCTGTGTCACAGGCTTCTCTAACCCTGAACTTGCTATTCCCCAAACCTGCTCACTTTCCTCAGCCACTGCACCACCAGAGGCACCATCATCCACTCGGCTGTCCCAGTGGATGACTCCTCCTCCTGTCGTGGGGTTGGCCCGTCACCAGGAACCGTGGGATGTGTTCTGCTGTCCTTTCTGATCTTCTCTGCCTCTCACCTGGGCTGTTTCTGCTGTCCTCTTAGCACGTTGGTGCAGATCGTTTTCCTCAGACCCCTACAGAGGCATCTTAGGCGCAGTTCTGGCGCCCAGAGGAGGCCAAGTAGGCATCACACCTGATCCTAGACCCCAAAGCAGGCCTGCTATTACCTGTTTCACACGGTAAGATGCTTAAGATTCGTCTTGAAGGAACAAAGTTCGTTTTTGACACATAAAAAATAAGCAGCTGGCCTTCAGGCTTTTAGGCACTTTTCTCTCCCAAGACATATTCCAAGCACACCACAGAGATTTCCTAATATGAAGGTCTAATCATATTGCATTCAAGTTTAGAACATTTTCTTGAATCCTTCTTGCCTGCAGGATAAAAGTCAACTTTCGTATTAACAGTGTTACAGTCTGACCCTTTGCTGGGCCCTTCACCTCTCTCTCCTATGGTTGGATAATTTTCAATTCCCCTGAACACTGGAATTATATCAGGCATTTGATGGCATAGTTTCCACTCTTGGGAATTCCTCCCAGTTTCCATCAGGTGGGAAATGCCAGCCTATCTTAGTCTTAGTCCAAGAATCACCTCCTCTCTGAAGGTGTCTTGATTGCACAAGTAGGAATGGCTGTTCCCGTTCTTGCTGTCTTGTATCCAAGTTCCTATAACATGTAGTGCTATGAATGGGTTACTTGTCTCTCTCCCTCATTCCACAATGAGCAGAAAACATGACTGTCTTAATTGTATTCATTTGCCTAGTGACCCAAACAGCAGGGCTTGGCTTTTTGTAGGTTCTTAAAAAATATTGACTGAAAGTAAGTTCAAACTTAAGGCTTAGTTAGATTCTAAAAAGTAAAGCTGTATAGGTGAGGTGGTGCTAAGCTGCTTGATGGGAGGCTGGAGGTGACACTTTTCTGTAAGTTCCCATTTTGGCAATAGAATATATAACAGCCAGCAGATTTTCTGAGACTTAACATTAGTTTATAAATGTATTTGTTTCTATGGCCCTAATAACGGTCAAATCAGCTTCTGTCTAGTCTCTTTGGATTTGATTTTTGGATAATGTCTTTTTGTATCAAAAATAATGATGACAAAAATATTATTTGTAGTGAGCTTTGTACATACACATTTTTTTTTTACTTCCTTTGTCTTGCTTGATATTTATAACAATCTCATGGGTCGGGTAGGGCTGACATCACTCAAATTTTACAGACATACGGAACCAGAGGCTCAGGTATCACACGATTTTCCTGAAGTCACATAGCTGATAGCTAATAGAACCAGATATTTAAGTCTTCTTATTTTAAGGCCTGTTCTTTATTCATATTTCTTTGAAGGCCCCACTGCCACAAAGGGATCACCCTTCTGTTTCCTTGAACATGGTAGAGAAATAGGTCACTGAGGTCAGGAAAGAAGTCTTTGTTGACACACCTGTCTGACGCTTGGTCATCTGGAGAATGGGGTTTTCCATCATTTTGTTTACTTGCTCCCCCATTCCTGGCCTGGAGGCTTCCCCAGTGTCAGGCTGCCAGGACGTTGCAATGGTCACTGCAATTTGTTGACAAATAACAAAGATGCTCCTTGTCTCGCTGTCAATTTTACATCCTCTGGCTTTGCCAAGTGAGCCCGACATGCCAGGAAGGGCTTTGTTGTGGTCTGTGACTCACCGTGCTTACTCCTCTGCCGCTCCCTGGGTGCAGGCTCTTACAGTCTGCTGATTGCACAATTTCAGAACATCTTTGGGGGAATTGGCAGAGGATTAAAAAAAAAAGCAACAACAAAAAAACACAGCCCCACAGACCAGGGATTCAGCCATTGCTACATGAAGCAAAGGCATGCTTCCATAGGAGGGTTGTTCTAATCTCATCTGCAAATTGCTTCTGTCATCATCCAGAGATTTACTGGAGACATTCACTACTGGAGGGAAACCCTTTTTCCTAGGTGGTTCTATAAAAAGGGAATGTCCTGTGGAATAAGAGATGTGAGTAGGAGGAAACACCCCTCTCACTTATTCAGAAGTATCTAAGTTCAGGTTCTGTGGATGAGAGGTGCAACTCACACGGCCTGCGCAGAGATTACTTTAGGCACTTAAGGTTGGGTCCTTCTCCTCAACTGTATGTGGGACCATCATTCTTTTGGGGGGTGGGGGGGAGTGGCTTGATTAAGACAGCAAAAGGATCATTTGCAAGTCAGAATTCCGGCAGAAAATGAAGTAGTTCTGTTTCCCCATAGATCATGTATTTGTGATAAACCATAAATTGCACATAAGTGTGACTAGAGTTTATTTTAGTTACTGTTAATTGCTGCTCTGCCTGCAAAAGGTCAGTGGTGAAATGCTTAGCCCGGAGAGGTCAAGGGCGTTCATGTCTAGGTCTGGTCAGTGTCCTCTCCTTCTCCACCACCTGCTTTATGAATTCATTCACTGGGCATTGGATAAGGTCCTGGCCTGTGCCATGCTCTGTGCCAGACGCCCGGGGCGGGGGAGTCCACAGTGATGAAGGAGATATGTTCTCAAGAAGCTCCAAAGTGTAGTGAGAGAGACAGACGCAGAAACAGATTCATACACTGGGAAAAGTGCAGAATTTGAGAGAGGGACGCTCCAAGAGGGAAAGCCTTTAGGGGAATCAGGGAGGAGATAATAATGCTTAAGTTTTACGTAGAACTTGCCTTAGGGTTTTACAAGAAGGGCCCCTGCCCTAGCCTGCCAAAGCCCGTGGTAACACGGTGCTGGCAAACTACTATCCACCTACCTGGATCCTACCAACTCCTTCCTACCTACCTGTGGAGGAAGTGAGCAGTATATGCGATTGTCTGCAGAGGAGTGTTCCAATCCCTTCTGAACTGTGTTGGGGTGCAAGAAACAGGCTGATCTCTTCTCAGTTGCTCCCACAGACAGGGCACTCTGGGCACGGCTGCCTTGTCAGATGCTGCACTGGCTTTGTGGTCCTCTGTAGAATATACTTGGATTGTCATGGCCCTTGAGTCCTAGCTCGGCAGAGAAGGCTTTTCCAGAGAAACTCCTACTCTGTGCGACATTCTAGCATACACAAGCGCCATAGAGGGAAGGTACTGGAGTTGGAGTTTGGGAGAACATGAAGGTGGGGGCTGAATCTAACACATCTAACCCTTTGCATAAGTTAGGAACATACTAATTTGTGAAACGAATGAGTGATTGGGAGACATATCCTGGGAACTGGGCCACTGTGGGAGCAGGATGGGCCCATCAGTGCACACAGCTTTCCTTTCCTTTTCCCAGTGATCAGGTCAGCGTTTCTCTGTAGCGGGAGCAACCGAGGCCCTGAAAGACTGGCTTCAACCAAAGGGCTTACTTAGGTGACTAGAAAGTCTTCTCTAACGTCAGAACTCCAGAACTCTCTGCGGATATACCAAAGAAACTTCTGTAGCCTCTGTTTCTCTCAGCCCCCCACCTTTCCCTGATACCAACTGTGGCCAGGGAGGCTCTGACATTTGTTTTTGTCTATTAATGCCGAATGTCCTCACGTCCTTGTGCCATTCCTCTGTCAAATCTATTCTTCCAATGTGGGGCTGGGTTAGTTCTTTGTTTTCATTTTATTTCTCTCTCTCTCTTTATATATATAATATTGAAAATGAAAGCATAGTGGTAAACAGGAAGAGTATAAAGAAGACAGTAGAACTTTCCCTACAGTAAGCCCATCAAGGGATAATTCTATAACTCACATTTCCTTCTGGGCATCTTTTTATGCATATACTGTCTGAATACATCCTAAGACAAAATCAAGATTTGCATAACATTTTGTATTTTTCCATGTCATCAGTTTTTGAAACGATTAAAATATGTTAGATGCCTTGTAATGGATGTTTACTACAGAAAATCAGGAAATAAAGATAATCGCTATCAGCTTTTTGTGATCTGTCCATATATACGTATATTTTTTTCCTATGGGAAATTGAACCTGTCTACATACCTAGCAATAAATGTACTTGGGAAAAAATCAAGGATTGCAAGAAGGAATAGAATGGATCTCCCTTTCTATTCTGAAGACCCAGGTTTTCACAGCCCTTGTTTAGAGTTTCTTTGGCATCCCTTGAAAGTGTATCATATCTGTATCTATCTAGCTTTATTATTTTCTACAAATGAGATCCTAGTCTTCATACTTGGCTTTTTCCTCGAATGTCTCAGAAATCTTTTCATATCAACACATATGGATATACTTTATTCCTAAAGGCTCATGGTACGACTATACCATAATCACTGGTCACTTCACCAGTCTGCATCAATTGAAACCTAAATTGTTTCAGGTTTGATTAATTTTTGCTCTTAACACATTATACATCCTGTATCTGTAATTTTAAATATTGCTTTCGCCTTCTCTCTTATACACTATACCCCTAGAATTTGCTTTGAAAATTATGTTTCTAGGGCGGCGCCTGTGGCTCAGGGAGTAGGGTGCTGGCCCCATATGCTGGATTCAAACCCAGCCCCAGCCAAAAACTGCAAAAAAAAAAAAGAAAATTATGTTTCTAATGTTCCCCCCACTTAGTAATACATCGTCGTTTTTTGTAAATAAATCTTCTATATTTTAGAAATGATTCCTTACATCCTATTAGACAGACATACCACAATTTATTCAATTAATCTCCTATTATTGGGCACTTAGATGTACCGGCTCCTCTCTCTTTCTCCCCTCCCTCCTTTTCAATCTTTCTTTTTTCTCCTATTATTATTAAAATTGAGATAACATCCTTACTGCTGAATCTTCAATTATTTCTATAAGTTGTGTTTCTGGAAATAGATTTACCAGGTCAAAAGATATTTTGAAGCCAAATTATAGTTGGAAAAAGTTATACCAATTTAAACTTCAGCATCAGTGTGTAATCATGCCCATTTCTCTACGTCCTCTCATCTTCCAATTTAATACTTCTATATACTTTCCAATTTTATATTTGATAATCATAGTGATTTACTTTGCATTTACTTTAAGTGATAAACGTTTTTCATGTGTTTATCGGACATTTGTATTTCATCATTTGGTCTTGTTTACTAATTTCTGGTAATTTTTAAAACTTAAGAAGTTTATTTTCCAAATTAGTTTTTAATCTCTGATGCCAGGTATATTGCGGATATTTTATCCTGGGTCCAAATAGCTTTTTAACTCTGTGAAGGATTGGGATGTACAGACGTTTAGAATTTGAAAATGAATTTCATCGGTCATGCTTTGAGTGCTTGGTTAGGAATGTCTTCCGCTCTGTAAGATCACAGCCTTGATGAACATATGCCTTATTCACGTTTATTTCCTTTATCCAATACAAGTGGAAGCTGCAGGAAGATAGCTTTGGCTCGTTACAATAACTTAATTGAGCTCCTGAGAGGGAGAGAGTTCAAGTTGAAATGGGGGAGATAGGAGGGGCGATTACCAATAATGTAAGGAAGCATGAAAGACACACTAGCACCAAACTGTGACTTTCTTTTTGAATTAACTAAAAGCATTGAAAATACTTGAAATGGGAATAATAGTCTCATTCTGCAAGAATATATTATGCAGTTTATGAAGAATCAAGAATCAATTCTCCCACCACGGATGGTATCTGTCCCTCACCTTGGGAAACTCTGTACCTCACAGGGTTATTATGAGGATTAATGAAGATTAATTACTTCTATGACCTTCTAGCACATTACTGCTTCGTATAAAGTAATTGTGAGGAAAAGGTGAATTCAGAAGGAAGCACTCTCCCTTCTCTGGGGCTTTTCTGGCAGATGCTGGATGGTGATGTGTCAAGAGCATCCTAGGAGAGCCTTTCTCAGACCTGAGTGTGCTCAGAAATCACCCAGGAATCTTGTTTCTGATTCAGTGGGACCCAAGTGGGGTCTGTGCGTTTCAAACAAACTCCCAGGCAATGCCGATGCTTCCGGTCTGGGGACCGCATTTTTAGTAATATGTTTGTAGGGGAGATTCAACTGCTAGAGTTGAGGCTGGACTAGATGATGTACGACCCTTTCAGTTTCCAGAGCTTTTGACTCTGCATTGAGATAAGTCATTCATGGGTCTAGAAATTGGAACACCAGTGAGGGGTGATGGTGGCATATATTTAAAGAATTGCATCAATATTTTTTATAGGTACTGCTTGTGCTACAAAATTTAAAGGGCACAGAAGAGTACCCAGTGAAAAATAAATTTCCTTCCCACTCTTGTTCCCAAGCCATTCTGTTTCTTTCTTCAAAAGATTTACTGTTACCAGCTTTTTTTGTGTGTGTGTTTTTCCAGAGGTAATGTGTGCACAGACAAACATATATTCTTCTTTCTCTATTGTTTTTTATACCTTGACTTTTCTACCTGAAAAGGCATCATAGAAATTATTTTATATTAGTACAGAGGGAGATGCTTCAACTTCTAAAGTGACTGTATATGGATATATTAGAGTTTAATTGAATGTTCCTCTAATGATCGGTGTTGTTTCCAAAATTTTTCCAGTATAGGAAATATGTCAGTGACAGTATTTGAACACATCTCATTTCAAACAAGCAGAATAAAATTTTAGGAGCAGAATTATTGAATCAAAGGTCATGTGTATTATTCTTATTATTTTTATTTATTTGTTTATTTATTTATTTTAAATCATAGCTGTATACATCAATGCAGTCATGGGGTACAATGTGCTGGGTTTTTGTCTTATTAAATCCTAGCTGTGTATATTAATGCAATCACGGGGTACAATGTGTCAGTTTTATAGACAATTTGAAATATTTTCATCAAACTGGTTAACATAGCCTTCACAACATTTTCTTAGTTATTGTGTTAAGACATTTATATTCTACATTTAGTAAATTTCGTATGTACCCTTGTAAGATGCACTGTAGATGTGGTCCCACTGATTACCCTCCCTCCACCTGTCCTCCCCCTCCCTTTCTCTCCCTCTCCCCTTTCCATGGAAAATTATACAGCTTTAAAGAAAGATGGAGACTTTACCTCTTTCATGTTTACATGGATGGAGCTGGAACATATTCTTCTTAGCAAAGAATGGAATAAAAAGTATCCAATGTACTCAACCCTACTATGAAACCAACTTATAGCTTTCATATGAAAGCTATAACCCAATTATAGACCAAAAATAGTCTTATTATTTTTAGAGATGGAGTCTCCCTCTGTCATAGGCTATAATGCAGTGGCCTGGTCATAGCTCACTAGAGCCTCTTACCCTCAGCTTAAGCTGTCCTCCCATCTCAGCCTCCCAAGTAGCTGGGACTACAGGCACTTGTCACTATGCCTAACTAATCTTTAATTTTTTTGGGTAAAGACAGGGTCTTGCTATGTGCCAGGTTGGTCTTAAACTCTTAGTAACAAGTGATCCTTCCACCTCAACTTCCTAAAATACTGGGATTATAGGTTTAGCCACCATACCCAGCATGTATTTAACATTTTGATCTGTAGTCCCACATTGTTCTCCATGGGTGTTTTAGGGATCTCAAGTTCCACCAGCTACAAAAGAAAGGCATCTTAACCCACATCCTGGCTTACACAATATGTTACAATGTTTTAATCTTTGCCAAAGTGATAGGTAAGAAGTGTTATTTCATTGTGATTTTATTTATTTTTAAATTGTTTTAAATTTTAGAATATTGGCTCAGCACGTGTAGCTCAAGCGGCTAAGGTGTCAGCCATGTACACCCAAGCCCGGGCCCGCCAAACAACAATGATGGCTGCAACCAAAAAAATAGCCGGGCGTTATGACAGGCGCCTGTGGTCCCAGCTACTCAGGAGGGTGAGGCAGGAGACTCACTTGAGCCCAGGAGTTGGAGGTTGCTGTGAGCTGTGATGCCACAGCACTCTACCCAGGGGTACAATTGAGGCTCCTGTCTCCAAAAAAAAAAAATTTTAGAATATTATGGGGGTGCAAACATTTTGGTTATATGAATTGCTTTTGTACAGTCTGAGTCAAAGTTTAAATGTGCCCCATCACTCAGATAATGTGCCTGGTTCCAAGTGCCCATCGGTACATGAGTGGATTAATAAAATATAGTATATGTAAACCATGGAGTACCACTCAGCCATAAAAAGTGGTGCACTAATACCTTTTATAACAACCTAGATAGAACTAGACACTATTCTAAGTAAAGTATCTCAAGAATTGAAAAACAAACACCACCATGTACTCACCAATAAATGGGAACTAATCAACCAACACCTATGTGCACATTTAATAGTAAAACTCAACAGAAAGCAAGCAGGTGGGAGAAAAGGATAAATTCATTGTGCTTTTAATTTTCATTTCCCAAATTATGAGCAATATTGAGACATCTCAGCAATTGTTTGGGAGTCATGTGTATTTCCCTTCCAAGAACTGTCTGTTTATATTCTTTCTTAGTGATTTGTAGGTGTTCTTTATAAATTCAAGGAAATTAGACATTTATCTATGATATGAGTTGCTAACATTTCCTCCAGATTGTTTTTATTTTGATTTAAGTCGTCAGATATCATTTTCATGCAGTCTCATGTGTCAGTTTTTTGCTATTTCTGTGTTTTCATACTCTGAAGGTATAAAGAATAATTCTCCTGTGTTTACTTCTGGTAGTTTTCTGCTTTATTCTTTCATGTTCAAATCTTTGGTATAACTAGAATTTACCTCCATGTAAGATGTGAGGAATGGAGCCAACTTTATTTTATTTATTTATTTTTTGGCGGTTTTTGGCCGGGGCTGGGATTGAACCCGCCACCTCTGGCATATGAGGCTGGTGCCCACTTCTTTGAGCCACAGGCACCATCCACAACTTTATTTTTCTTTCCAGATGACTACCTCATTGACAAAACATCAGTTATTGAAGAATCCTTTTCCAACCAACGATTTAAAATGTTACCTGTTCCTACCTATATTCCAACACACTTTTGCATTTATTTCTGAACTTTCTACTCCATTCCTTTGGTCTGTCTGTTTGCAAGCCTATTTTACACAATTTTAATTTTGAATAGTTTTTAAAACATTAACAACCTCTTGGGGCTGGTCCCACTCATGTCTCTCCTCTCTTTTCCCTTTCCCCAGACATTTTTTTAAAAATTACTTTTACTTATCTTCTGTGCAACCTTTAGAATGTGTTTGTCTATGCTTATCTGGTTAAAAAAAAATCTTCCTGCTATTGTTATTAAAAATATACTAACTTTATATATTGATTTAAGAGAACTTATTTTTTAAATTAAATCATAGCTGTGTACATTAATGCAATCATGGGGTACAGTGTACTGGTTTTATATACAATTTGAAATAGTTTCATCAAACTGGTCAACATAGCCTTCACGGCATTTTCTTAGTTAATTGTGTTAAGACATTTATATTCTATACCCACTTGTGGCTCAAGGAGTGGTGTGCCGGCCCCATCTACTGGAGGTGGTGTGTTCAAAGTGCGAAAAAAAAGAGAGAGAGAGAGAGAACTGATTTTTAAAAATGACATTGAGTATTCTTATCAAAGAACACAGCATGCCTTTCATTTGTTTGCTTTCTTTTTGTCTCCAAATAACATTTTAAGGTTTTCTGATGTAGATTTCTTTTTTAAAGATTTTAATTGTCACTCTGGGTAGAGTGCTATACCATCATAACTCACAGCAACCTCAGACTCTTGAGTTCAAGTGATCCTTGTTTCACCTTCTGAATAGCTGGAACTACAGGTGTCTGCCACATGCCCAGCTAGTTTCTTTATTTTTAATAGATATGGGGGTCTCTCTCTTGCTCAGGCTGGTCTTGAACTCCTGAGCTCAAGCAGTGCAGTCCCTTGGTCTTGACCTCCCAGAGTGCTAGGATTACAGGCGTGAGCCAATGAAACTGGCTCTGATGTCAATGTTGTTAATCTGCTTTCTTCCTGTTGAGTTTGTTTATTCCTAGGCGTTTTATCTTTTTTTTTTTGTTTATATTATAAACACATAAAAAAGTTCCATTATAAATGGAACTTTTCCTTTTATCATATCTTGTAATTGACTATTGTTTGCCTATCTGAAAGCTGTTGGTTTCAATATACTTATATTAATTTTGTATCCAGTCACCTTAATGAATTTTCTCATTGTTTCTAAATAACTGTTGATTGTTTTATTGATTCTTTTTCTTTGTCATTTCTTTGCTGTTTTACATGAAACATTATGGTGTTGCTGAGGCTGAGATTTCCTTTTCCGTGTGATTCACTTTGGTACCATTTGTGTATTTCAATTGAACAAGGAGAGATAACAGTGTGTTCTAGGAAAATATTTTTGATTATTTTCATTCCTCTGATGACACCTCCAAAATCCCAAGAACTGTAGGTCCTGCGGTAAAACTTACTGTATATCTTGAATTGTCTAAGCAAATACTATTATCTGCAAGCACTCATAGTTTTATTGACTCTCTTCTACGTTTAATATCTATTATTTCGGTATCTTTCTATGGTGTTGGTTAGTAGCATTAATATAAGGATAAATACCAGCAGTGGCAAAAAATCTTGTCCTATTTCTGACATTAATAGAAATTCTTCTACTGTTTTCCTGATAAGCATGATGCTGCATTTTGGATGGAATATATCCTTTCTAATGTTGAATAATTAGCCCTCTGTTCCTATTTTCATTTATTTTTTATTTTTTTGAAATTTAAAGAAAAAATTTATTGAAGATCTGAAAAACAATTCCTAAAAGATCAACTTTTCCAGAAAGCTAGCCACACAATGCATTGTGTCTATTATGTTAAAATGTGCATTAGATACAAATACAAAAACTGTGGCCACTATTCTTCAACAATTTGAGCAGAAATAAAAATGCCTAAGGAACAACATGGATGACTTGCAAAGGATGAGCTCTTTACTTTAAGAAGCATAAAAAAAAAAATGGAGCACAAGTGGATGAGTGTGTTCAGTTATATACACTGAATCGAACCTTTGGCACCAGGAATCAGAGCATTTTGTCATATAGCATTAACATGTATTATAAAAGTGCGTAGTGTCAAAGGAATAGAACCACCAGCATTCAAAAGCAGCTTTGTCAATGAGGCAATAAAACACTCTACAGCATGTCTTTCTGTTGTCCATCACTGAATACACTGGTAGCATCTTTGAAATGAAAAAAAGAAAAGAAAAAAGGAGCTATAACCCCTTTTATTTTCTCTGTTTAAAATCAAAAAGAAAACAAACATCAATTCTGCTATGCACTAACATCTTCAGAGTACATCATTTGTACAAGAGAAAGACTAAGAACAAAAATGTGTTTACAGAGACCCAAACATGTATGGGTGAGGCCATCTCTCACACAGCTTTCCGATGGTACTCAGGAGGAGCCACTTGGTAATCGCTGGCACTAAACAAGGTTGCAGAATTCTTTGCCAGATCCCTGTTTTTGCCTGGTAATTATGTTCCAGTCATCAACAAGCCAAGGTTTTAGCTCTTCAGGAATCTTGACTTTAACTTCAACGCTGTTCATGAATATTTCTTCCTTTTCAACAGTAGGGTCTACCCGGGCCCTTTTCCTCTGAGGAGGTTGAGGTGTCTCACTGGTACCACCACCATCTCCGTTTCCAGGTGTTTTCTGCTTGTTCTTCTTTGTTCTCAAGTCAATATTTTTCTGTTGCAGACCAAGTGTCTTCTTCCCTGGGGCGGCCCCTCTCATCTTGCCCTCTGCACACTGCTCCCGATTGGCTTTTTGAAGTTCTCACTGTTTCTGCGATTGGTGTCCACATACTTGAGTACTCTGCTCTCTGGAACCCATTCATCCCAATTTTTTTTTTCAACCACTGTAATGTATAAAGTATTTCACTTGTTTGTCCTTTATGGCGACCTTGACACACTTTGCTTCATAAAGAAGAGGCCCATGAAAGCACAGTACTCGCTCACCCTCCTGGAATTTAGGTTTCGGGTCCTGCTTTGGCGCCATTTATAAGTGATTCACCTCCTTCTCCCACCACCCCTGACTACTGCCCCCTACTCTCTACCCCACCCAACTCCCTGTTCCTATTTTTAAATAATTTTTTGGGTTTTAAATTTTTCAAACACCTCTCCCATGTTTATAGGCATGAGCACGTGATTTTTCTTTTTTGATCTATTAATATGACAAATTATATTAAACTATATTTGAAGTTATCTTCCTCATATCTAATATATAACAGATTTCTTCTATAAAACCTTACTCTTATTTTTATAAAATGAAAGCTACCTACCAGCTACCTACCAGCGAGCTTTCTTTGAGGTCCCCAGGGGTGGATTATCCAGGGTCATGTATCTGTGGTTAGATGGTTCTTTTGTTCTTTTTTCCTCTTTGGCTTCCTAATGTCCATAAATGGGGCCCTCAGGTCAAGCAACGTGGTGGTTTTCCATTCAAGTCTGAGTTCTCCTAAAATAGCAACTCATTTTCTGTGGCCCTTTTCAAACTCTTTATTCTTTAATTCTCAGCCAGAAAGATGTGGAGGGTAAAGAGCTACTTGTTGAGTTTCTCCTCCTGACAACCCAGAGCTGCCAGGGGCTCCTCTGGCTTCCCTAGGAGGAAGCACTTGGTATCAGTCATTGCACGTGTGTCAGACCAGGTACCCCACCAGGGAGCCGTCATCAGCAACCAGCCTCGCAGACTGCCCAGGGCAAGACAGGTGCCCGCTGATTCAGCAAGACACGGCCTGGAGATGTGGACTCAGGCAGGCTGCTCTGATATACGTCCTCAGCAGTTTTCCAGGTGCTGATTCAACCCAGGTGTCAGCCTTCCGTGCGGCCCTTGCTCCTCTAGGGACGAGTCATGCCTCCTCAAGTCCTTTTATCTGCTCATCTGAGGCTCAGACTGGGGCCATGATGGTTTTCCAGAGGCAGCAAAGATTTCATCCTGGGAAATCTTATTCTTGCAAATGGGACAAAGTGTCAACTTAGTATAATCCAACGAATAGTTATTAGCCTGTATTTATCAGCTCAGCTCCGAATGGAGAAGGGGAGAGTATGAATATGACCACCATCACTTTCCTGGAGTTCTCAGTTAAAAGACAGACAAGCTTATATAACTGGAACAAACGCGTGTTCAATAAATGCTGTGGACTAACCTTCCTACCTGCAGTCTCCCTCTTAATCCCTCCTTCACCCAGCTTCCAGAGAGATCTTTCTTTTTTATTATTTTTTAAATTTCAGATTAATATAAGTGTACACACAGTCGGGTTACATTGTGTTTGTTAGGTAGCATTCAAGTTATAGTTGAGAGCGAGTCCTTTCTACACCATAAACCTAATAACATCAGTCTTCAGCTTAAATGTCACCCCTTTGCTTTCAGGAGAAGCTTCAGATTAGTCTGGCACTGGAGGCCTTGACTCTGGTTCTAAATGTTGACCTGCCTCATCATCCTTTAAACCCCTTTCACAGACAACAAAGCCCTGTTATCTGCAGACAGCACACGCTCGTTCATCTCTGTGTCTGAATAAGCTGGCTACCCTGTGTAGAAGGCCCCCTCCCCTTTCTTTGCCTCACAGGCTGCTGCTCATCTTCTAAGACTTAAGTCACACATCCTCCCCCTTGAGACTCTTCCACTTACAGCTCTTCCCATATTTGATTCCTCTCTTCTGTCTAAGCCCCATGTTCACCCTTCTCCTTACTTTCCACAATGTCCTATAATCTTGTATGGAGTCCAGTGGTTCTGAGGAGTCCATTGGTTTCCAAAGTGGATGTTGGAAGAGGAGAATTCCCGTTTCTCTTATCTGTGAACTTTGTAATGTACGTAATATGTTGGCATAATGGTATACATAAATACTTCATGACTAATAAATGCACCTGTGTTGCGGTTGTGTGCTCCAAAGTTATTTTGCTGATTGGGATTAATGATCTGGAAATGTTGAGGATCATTGCTCTGGTAGTTTGATCTTGGAAGGTGTAAACCTGTCTTATTTGTAGGAACTTGATAAAAATTGGCTGATGAGTGATTGGCTTCTATATGAGTACAATCATGATAAATACTTTAAATGAGATACAAACAAGATGCAACGTGTAGAAAGAATGGAAACATGATTGTGCATTAGTTCAAGAGTCAGAGAGCCCTGGATTCAAAAGATTTCTGTAAGAGGAATTCAAATTGTGCACTGGATTATTTTCAGCATGTTATTTATTTTTGTGAACCAGGTTTGGGAAACTTTTTCTGCAAAGAGCTAGATAGTAAATATTAAGCTTTGCAAGCTACACTGTTTCTGCAACTACTCAGCTCTGCCACAGCCAAAGACAATATGCAAACAAATGAGTGTGGCTGTGTTCCAATAAAACTTTATTTATAAAACAGACAATTATGCTGGTGGCCTAGGGGCCATACTGTGCTAACCCCTGTTCTAGATGATAATTCCTAGATTGTGTAATTATCATATTCCATGAGATACCTTTGTGACATGCCTAGCCATGGCTGATGATGGGTGCTTGTTAAATAAATGCTTCAAAATCTCAACAATAATTAGTTCTGATTTGGGGTCTTGTAAGAAAAGCGATTTTTGGAGTTGAGTGTTTTGCTGTGTGTCCCCCAGACAGGGGAGGATGGTGGGGGAAGAGACTAGAGTGGGAATATATAGCAGTGGAAAGAGCATCCTTGCAGGCCTGCATGTCCCACTCAGGGGTTCTAGAAATGGCTACAGCCTTCCCTGAGTGGTGGTCAGGATAGTGAGGGGTAAACAGTAAACTCTCTACCTCAATGATGAAATGGAGACAATAGAAACCTCTCTTTTTGTAGTGAGAATCAGAGAACTTGTATGTCAGACACCCAGTGCTTGGCATGTGCACCTAGCCATGTCCTTCGACCTGCTGGGTTAGTCTTTGATCCTGACCTTGACCTACTATCTGATGTCAAGACTGCTGGCTATTCTGTTTTTCTCCATTGGATTTTCATCCAGTGCACAGTTCAGGGCACTTAGCAGCCCATTCTCTGCTTTAACCTATCTCCTCAGCATGCTTCTTTTCCCTCTAACATTTAAAGCCTGGGAGAAAATGAAAACTCCCAGTGCCTTCTGTGACACACTGGGAGAAGAAACACCTGGAAGTGTCTATTGAAAATGAAATTCTTGGGTCTCCTCCATTCTGGAGCCCTGGAATTATGATCTTTACTCTGGCACCCATGTTAGAGTAGCTTCCCAGGTGAATTCCTGCACACAGCAGAGTAGGAGACTGCTGCTGTTCTTACCAAAGCATTCAGAAGTTTTTTCTAAGCTCTCTCTTAAAGTTTCCCTAAGAAGATATTCTTGGCTCTTTAGAACTAGTGTTCTTAGCTCTTTAAAACTAGTATAATCAGCAAAAGGTAGAAAATTGTACCCACCACTAGATTACCTGTTTTTTCCATGAAAATCATTGATATTTTAAAATAAATTGTGCAATGAACATGTTTATGTCTGTGTGGGTCTCACATTGCAGGGCTCTTGTAGGGCACAGCAGCCCTATCTCCCATGGAAGCTGCACATGGCACGTCTCTGCATAGAGAGCTGTTGTGAGTGTCTCTCTTCCAACTCTCTGATGGACTTTTCTACCTGTTCTTTCTGGGATGGAAATTGGCCCCTGGATTTTCCTGGTTAGAACCTTCCAACTTGTCTTTTCCCAACAGCCTCTTTAAATAGATAACTGAATGAGGGGGACTCTGAAGACCCCATTTAAGGGGTTTTCTGCTCTGGTGACACTTCCTTCAATCCAGTGTACCTGGGACTCTCAGAGGGATATAAATTTTATTCATTACATAAAATAAAGAGCTGCCCATTGAAAAAGGTAATTGTGTCATCCGCACGTTCGGGGGACTCAAGATCATAGGATGAGCTTCTAGATATATAATCTATAAATTATTATTGATCATCTGTGTGCCACATATGTCAGGACCTGCATAACAATGGTGACGTAGGGGTGTGTGTGTGCATTTATTTACTCATTCTCACACATTAGTGACCCCACTCCCATAAACATTTCTCAGAGCTGTAGAAGACTGGGTTAATTTCTTGGCCTTTAGAATGAGTAAACCAAAGCACAGGGAGTAAAATGACACATCCAATGCCAAGGGACTAGCACGTTGCTGAACCAGGACTCACATGCACATCGTTGAGTGTGGAAGTTTATCCTTCTGATTCTCAATGTTGGCCTGGGTCCACTTCTACCCCAGTATCCTTGTCCAAATAAAATCAAAGACTTGTAGATGCCTCAGGGAAAGAAATCACGGGACATCTTGCAAGTCAAGAGAGTCCAAATAACAAAACAGCTGGGGTTCTGGCACCCTGTGAAATCTCTCAGCTACAGCTGGGGCACAATTTCAACTTCGTGACTCTCCCCTGGAAAAGCCACAGCTACCACTAGATGGCAGTATATGAACAGTAACAGGGAAAAGACTCCTGTTCCTGATTTTGAATACCCTGGGACTGCCATGGTGAAGTCCTTGGCAAGCACATCCCAATGGAACTAACATTCCAAGAACAGTGAATTCTGAGATGCTAGATGGGTAGCACCCTACCTTTGTATCACTGTCACATGCCATTCTGATTCACTTGCTTTGGTGTAGGGCCTGGGCACCCATATTTTTTGTTAATACCCCCCAGGTCCTCTAGTGTGCTCCCAGCATTGAGAATTTGCATTAGTTTATCCACTCCTGGGTTGCAGGGACCTAATGCAAAGCAGCATAACATAACATAACCTCCTAATGATGCCCAGGCCACTGCGGCTGCAGAGGTGAATGAGACACTGAGACATGCTCTCTACTCAGGAAGCCACAGTTCCAAGGGGACTGCGATTTCAGGTCCTGAATAGGATTCAGGCACGTGCTGAAGTGTTTCTGCAGTAGAGTCCTTCTTCTGCCCTGGCCTGTGTATCCTTGAAGGCACCTATCTATTTCATGGTCCTCATTTTCCCAATAGATAGGTGCCTTCAAGGATATGTGGATTCCATTTCTAAGGGCAATATCTTTTTCTCAGTCAAATTTTGCATGTCCAGGAACAATTTGGCTGTTCTGGAGAGGGCTGGGCTCCCTTGCCTGGCATTTGCTCTGTACTTTTGGCAGCACAGAGGGCTCCTGTTGCTGCTTTGAGGTCTGACACGTCTCATTTGCCAATGGTAGCATTTTAAGTTATGGCAAAGCAGGTTAGTTTGTTGATAATAAAGTCTTTAAAAACATCCACCAATTCCATGTGATTGGGGTCTAGATAAATGTTCCACAGTAGTAATGGGTGGGGATGGGAGAAGGTGTCTTCTAACCACAGAGAACCCCCAATTCCTGCTCCTGTTTTCCTGCCTCTGTGTCCCCATCTTCAATACACTGGTGGAATTTTCCCTAAGCTAGAGGGACCTCTATTTATAATAAGTCCCCCTTTCACGGCAGACTGATAGAACATCTTTAGGAGTCAGGAGGAATTGACAGTAGTAACCTGTGATTCTTGTTCTGCAGTTTATGTACATGAAAAACTTGAAGAGCTCAGACTAGATCTTACTCATCTCACTCATTTTAGTACCTTGGCACAGAGCTTGGTACAGCGTGGGTGTGAGCAAATGTTTGTTGAATTAAGATTTCTGTAGTTCAAGTATTTATGTATGTCAAGCTAATATTAAATATTTAGATCTCAGCATC
This sequence comes from Galagoides demidoff, assembly GCA_963574575.1. NCBI lineage: Eukaryota > Metazoa > Chordata > Mammalia > Primates > Galagidae > Galagoides > Galagoides demidoff. Next base: position 25,005 of record CAUYQV010032410.1, read on the forward strand.
AAAAATAGCTTTGGTGCTATTCATGTCTTATAGACCCAGATAATTATGAAATAGATCATGTTTCCCTCTTTGCATTGGCTGCCGGGAAGCTCAGAGACAAATGAGTGACCTACCTCTAGCAAATATCTCAGATGTTATGTTATATATGTGTGATTACATAATGCCTGATTTCATTTTATTTTTCTCAAGAATGGTATTTAGTATACCGAATTATTATTTCAAGCTACCTTAAATTCTCTTTGGAATAAGAGAATGGGGAAACTCATTAAATCTGAGGCAATGTTTGGAACAGTTCCTCATACCTAATAGGAGCTCAAAATATTTATTGAATAGATGAATGAATTATATTTTTATCTGAATCTTAAGTTTGAATTTAATCTTTAAACAAATGTATCAATCAACCTGAAAGTTACAATCTGTCAAAATAGACTGGGGGAAATCAGATCATTTGGGGAGATAGACCCAGAGGGACAGAGTGACCTGCCCACGATTACACAAAAATTTCGTAACATTAAAGTAAATCTGTTTTTTTCACTCTTGATCTACTTACTGTACTTCCTATTACTCTTAAAACACCTCTTTGATCTCCTGAGAGAGATAATAACCTTTAAAAGCATAATTTAAAGGAGATAGGTTCCTCTGGTTGTTCTTTCTTGGGTAAAACTAGGGATTAAACAACAGAGCAGTGTCATCGGCACTTGATGGAACTGATAATTCTGCTTATGGGTTCTCCTTTGGCCGAGTCAATGACAGCTCATTTGGTGACCCATGATGTGATTTCCTTTCTAAAATTCAGAAGGAGTAAAAGGGACATGGGTAAGTCCCATTCAGCAGGCAACCCATGGTCTCTTGGGAGGTTGGGAAGGCAGAGTTTTACCGACAGTGTTTATCCTGGACAGCAGCCAGTGGGCCTGTTGGCTTGAAGCATGAGCTACTTGATCTTGTCAAACATCTTTGTCTAAAACGTGGTCAGAAGAGAATTGAGGCAGTTAAATTTTAATGGAAATTTATTTTTCATTCATTTACGTAGGATCCCTACAGTGGAAAGAAGTCCTGTTCTTGTTGAGCAGCCTGACCTGTTTACTTTTCCAGCATGGTCTCAGTCATTCTCCTTCAACTCATCACTGTCACTACTGGACCTCTATGGTGGAAGTCTCTGCTTGGAAGGAATTCCTTTAAATAGAGAACTCCCAAACCCAAAGCACTGCTCTATTTCATTCCTTATTCACTATCCCTTGTGCATTTTTACAGACGTGGATAGATGCACATAATTTGCGCTAGAGCCAAATTAACATCTACTTCTGGCCAATTGGTGTCCACTGGTGTCCCGTCCATGGAGGGCATTGGGGCCACCTACCAAAGCACTTTTAGTTTTTGGACTGTCATCCATAAAAGTTTTATTTTTACTTAATTCTGTAATCAATGAATCTTAAAGCTCTCATCACCCCAAATAACTACAGCAAATGTCTTGCCTCTGTACCTTTCCTTACCTTTTCCCTCCCAACACTATGCTTTTTCCCTTTTTTTATCAGCCTGAAGCTAGCTGAGCTCTAGCTTAGATGACATAACGTTCACGAGAGCTACCTGGATACATGATAGTTGTGCTCTCTTGTTTGTGTTCCCTCAATGGGTCCCTCTCCCCAAGGGCACCCCCATGAAATGTTGCCACTGTGAGGTTATGTATCTGTTTTCCCAAGTGACGGCGAGCTCCTCAAGGCAGGAACCATCTCTCCTTCATCTGTGAGTTATGGATCTCTTGCATGCGGCCAGGACAAGATTGTAGCAGGTGCTCACGTGCGTGTTAACTCATCTCATTGCTGACTCACTGCGGTTGCTGCTGTTGCCTTACTCAAACGTCTTGCCTTCTCCATGAGGAGCAGACTCTGCAGAAATCCTGGCCAGAAAGAGATCTAACGTGCTAGTCACAGCAGCTCACCTGTTGGCTCACTGGTGTGAGTGTGATGTGCTGATCACACAGCCCAGAGGTCCGGGCTTTGTTCACAGGCACAGATATGTCCTCTGAGTCATGCCAGGGATGGAGAAGACCCAGCTCCGACCTGCAGTCTGTTCTGTAGATTTCAGCTCCTGGGTTGACTCCTGGTCTTAGCCTTCTCCAGGAATTCCCTAAGTTTGGCCCAACCTCACTCTCCATTTGGGATGAAATTGCTGAGGCAGACACTCTTGGGAGAAGAAAGTTTGTCTTGTGGGAGTCTGTATTTAGTGTGAGGTGAGGTTGTAAATTCTCAGGTTTTGCCAGGCTTGCTAGGAGGAGACAAAACTATGTCTGGGGCAATATTCTAAGGCAGTGGAATTGGACAGACAAGTTGGGGTAGTTAGCCTTTACTTCTTTTTCTTTTTTTGAGACAGAGTCTCCCTCTTGTCACTCTGGGTGGAGTGCTGTGGCATCATCACAGCTCACAGCAACCTCAAACTCTTGGGCTCAAGTGATTCTCTTGCCTCAGCCTCCCAAGTAGTGGGGACTACAGGAACCCACCACAGTGCCTCCCTAGTTTTCTATTTTTAGAGATAGTGTCTTGCTCTTGCTCAGGCTTGTCTTGAACTCCTGAGCTCAAGCAATCCACCCGCCTTGGCCTCCCAGAGTGCTAGGACTACAGGCTCCAGTCACTGTGCTCAGCCTGTTTATTTTTCTTTAGCGAGAACAGAAAGGAACATCATTTATTTAAGAAAAGAGAAGGCCATTTGATGAATCTATCGAGAAAAATGCCTTTTGCATCCAACAGTTGGTCTTGGCCACAATTGGCCTTAAAACTTTTGAAAATTCACTTCTTTATCCTAATCTTTGTATCACTTAGGAAGAGCATCAAACTACACCCCATTCCCCAGATTCTCCTTGCTTGAATTGTCCCATTGCAGACGTTCTCCACACTAAGTCTGGACACTTTCTCCAGCCTAGGAAACCATCTGCTACACTGCCAGCTAAAAACGTCCTTTCCTGATATTTTTGGAGACTTTTATCCCTTTCCTAGTTTCTATTAATCATTTCAATTTTACCTCTCAGGGAGGAATAATTACATCCGTTCGGTCTCTGCCATAAGTCTTGTGTTCTTTTAGCTAAATAGGCTGTTTCTTCAAATGTTCATTCATTCAGTCCCGTTTCAAGACTTTCCAGTTGAGTAACTGTTCTTTCTACCCTCTCCCGTTTGCCCCTCTAAAAGTCCGTGTAACCCAGGTAAAGCAGGAGGGCTCACATCACGTTCAGAGAAGCCCTTGTCAACAGCCAAAAGTGGTTGGGAAAAAAAAATGTAGCTAATAAAATTATTTGAAATCACCCTAAGGGTCCTTTTCTAACTCAGAAAAAAAATAATGAAATTTATATTTTCCATCTTTTCTGTTTCTCTTTACTTCAACCTCAGTCTCCATCTTCCTCTGTCAACATTCTGGGAAAACTCCCAACCTGCTCCAGTCACTGCCTACTCGGGGGGCTGCGGCAAGAGAATCACTTGAGCCCAAGAGTGTGAGGCTGCTGTGAGCGGTGATGACACCGCAGTCAGTTCTTCCCTTCTCTCCTGTCTTAGGCTCAGTTCTTTATTATTGGGGAGGGATTGCAGACACATACTTTTAAGAAAGTGTCTTTACTATGTATGGATTGAGAATTGGCCAAAGGAGTGAACGCACGTGAAGCTAGACTCTCACTCTCGTGACACAGGGCAGCCGTATCTGTCTCCCTTTGTCTTCACTCTCTACTTTCACAGATAGTATTTGATGTTTGGGGCAGAGCAGGTCTCTCCCATTGCACTTCTGTGAACTCAAAAGCCTTAGAAAACTTGTCTAGGATCTGGAGTTGAGGTGAGCACAGATTCTATAGATTCCTGGTTGAAGTTTTCCAGCAAAGCTATAAGGGGGAAAAAGAATAATCTAGAAGATTATAACTTCATGTTGTTAAATTAGAGGCCCAGCTGCTTGTAAGTGAAATCACGTCTTTGCTTAGTGTTTTCGTACTGTGCGGGGCTGGAGGATGGAAATGACTCTGGTGTCACCCCCACTCCTCCGGCCTCACCCAGTTTGATTACCTGGGCTGTTGGAATTTCTACAAGTTATCTGTGGACTTGGGTTTGTTACTTCTTTCCTTGTCCCCACCCCAATCTAGTGGTGCCTCCTGCTCCTGTTGCTTAGGGTGTGGGGCTGTGGGGTGGGGGTGGGGGCACGGGGGCTGACTTGGAGGGGCCGTTCCAGGCCCTGTGGTCTGCTGCTTTACCTACCTGGGGTGAGGAGCTGTCAGCAAGTTCCTTCCTTTCCCCGTCTGCCCTACACCGGGCAGAAATTCCTCAGGCATTTTGATCCGTTAATGACACCATTCCTGAGACATTTTATTATTTTTAAATGTCCTTGGCCATTGTCACAGGAATATGAGAAGGAGAAGGATTAAATCCACAGGCACAGGTGCACAGCTTGAACTAGAAATCAAGAAAGGGAAAGTTCAACCACACTGGATGATGTGGGATGGACAGGGACGGGATGCTGGGCAGCCTGGAGGCTGGTGGTTCTGGTGATCATATTGTTGTTGCTCTCTGGACATTTCCACACACACTTCATCTGATTCTAACAACTCGAATACGAAAATTTGCAGTTTTAACTTTTACTCTACTACTTCCAAAAAACACTCAAAGAAGTTTAGTAACTTTGGCAAGAGCAGAGGACTTGCCTTTTGCCTTCTAAAACCAGTGCTTTCTCCACTTCAGGGAGGCGTTTGGGTGCCATGCTTACTAACATTTTTGCAATGCTCACAACTACCTGTAATAATACTTTCTTATCTTTTTTCTTTAAACTGTATTATTTTAACTTAAATATATTTCACATGAAAATGTTGTATCCCTACGATAAATAAAAAAAAAACTAATATTACTTTGTATTAATGGCAAGTAACTATGGACATAAAAACAATGAGAGTGAAGTGGTATTACTATGTTTTAGCTAAGTGTTGATTCTTGTTGAAGTTTTCGAGGCTAGGTTCTTTGATCTCCTGGCGAAAAAGGGAAATTTTAGCATGTTTTTAGAGAGGTCTTAAAAGTCGTGGGACATCAAACAGAGACTTTTCTCCTTCATATCATTGGAAAGACCAAAACCAAATTGGAAGAGAAACAACTTGCCCGACATGCCAGTCGGTGCATCAAACAGAGACTTTTCTCCTTCATATCATTGGAAAGACCAAAACCAAATTGGAAGAGAAACAACTTTCCTGACATGCCAGTCTGGTTAATATCAGGTCTGTCTAAAATTCCCTCACATGTAATTTGAAAATATATAATATCTTAATAGCATAATGAAGGAGTCAAACATTGGCTAATAAGTTGGGCAGTTCTGGTAGACTCTGTGCATATTAGTAGCAGCTGTGCTAGTTCAGTTATGTATATAAATAAATCAGGATTTACCTATTCACTTGGTAACAGCTGATGAATGCCTACTATTAGTTGACCAGGCACAGATAACAAGACAAAATTCTATCCCTGAAAGAAGTTTTCACATTAGCAATGGTATGAAATTCTGAGTTCTCTAACGTGAACTATAAATTACCAACCTCGTTTGAGGGTGGGTGAGGGAAGTCTCTGAATGTGTGTTGATATCTGAGCTGGGTATGGTAGGATAGGAATTTGTTGAATTCAGATCTCCCAGAGAGAGCACTGCTTTTACAGAGCAACAATGGTAGGGAGTACGTGATAGTTTTGAGAGGCAGCTAGTTCCTTAGTTTGGTTAAAGTACAGAGCCAAAAGGGAGAGAGGTGGGATGGGGTGAGGAGGTGTAAGGAAAGGAGGTTGGAGTGGTAGGCCCAAGCCAGTCAGAGAAGAGCTTTGTGTGCCCTGCCAGGGAGTTTGGATTGATCCCGTAGATAGCAGGGAACCACCCAGAACATGTAAGCAGGAGATGACACAATCAGATGTGCATTTTAGAGAGGCCAGTCTGGTAAAAGTGAGGAGAGACGTGAAAGGAGAGAGTAAGATGTCAGCACAGATGTCTGGCTGGGGATGCCAAAATCAGCTTAAGTTATTCCATGCAAATTCTATTCATTAGCTCTCCCTGCCCATGAACAGAGTTTTGGCAGGCACCGCCCTGGCTAGAATAGATGGTGTTCTCAATGAAGGATGTTCTGAATGGAGGGTCTGTTGCTTTGGGCTTGGCAGAGTACCCTGGGAGTTTTATTATGGTATGACCTCTTTTTAAAAGTGATCCAGTCCATGTGGGCTGTTTAAAGGGAGATTTAGGAAAAAACCAAAAATCCATTTCATAATGAAACAATTAGCGAGTTTAGCCTCCTTTTGACTTTGGAGAACTTGAGTGACTAGGGACTGACTGTATGTGAGTGTGTGTTTTGCAATTCCCTCAACTCCTTGATGTACACATAAGATGGGGATCCACATGGCATGACAATCTTTAGAATTGTGCAGCCCACTGTGATGGGGAGCCTGGGAGGTAGCACATGTCCTTGATCACAGTAGGTGCTCGGTAAGGAACATAGCTATTCTGTATTAACGTCACTGTCGCCCTACACCCTTCACATTGTTAACCAACGATTTAATATTTCCCTAATATTTTGTATTACTCTTTTCTGGATGCTTTATAAAGAAATGTCATTTTAACTAGATTAGAAAGTGGGCTCTCTTTTGATAAAAACATGACACATTGTAAAGTCAACTGGGCACTTAATTGAAACTCAGAATTTAAGACTTGGCTTGATTATTTCCCACTAACATTGTCTAGGACAGTTCTCACTTTGCCTGTCTGAGCCTCATTTTTCCATCAGTAAAAAGAGAATCTTGGGCTATCCAGTATGGGAGATCAGTTCTTTTTATGTGCTAACTTCATAGTGATGGCCAGGGTGGTGGTTCTCAACCCCTAAGAATTTTTTTCAGACATTTTTTTTACTAGTAAATTCCCTTCCTTACATATTTCTAATGCCACATATATAGTTGTTTACTATGATCCTTTCTAAGTCCCAAGTCCATAGTAATATGTAAAATTTTTTCATCCTCCAAGAATCAAGTTTGGGCTCCCTGGGTGCTATATTGCCTGGTTGAGAATAGTGGCTCAGAGAGCTCAGCTGAAAGAGATTATAAAGCCATGGTCCTACCCAACAAGAAAGAGATCTAATGATGTCTGCCACATGCATCAGAAAGGGGGTAGCAGCATTGGGGGTAGCAGCGTTGTATTGGGCTTAATGATCTGAGTACCCTTTACCATTCAAACGTTCTAAGATTCCATGTTCACTAGAAGTAATTAGTTATTGTTATTACAGTTAATCTATTGGGTGTTGACTAGGTGTTGGTAAAACTCTCAAGGCTGAAAAATATCTCAAAGTAATCGATTCAGTAGCCGTAAACAGACAGGCCCCATTTGTGAACTATTTTATACTTCCTGGGTAATTAAGATGTTCTTCTAAGATATGTCCACATGCCATTGCAATACATCTAAAATTATTCACTTTTGTTCTTGCAGATTTCTTGAAGATAAGTTTTGGAGACAGGCGTATCTGCTTCTCAGTGAAGTAGCACTCAATTGATTTGTCATAGAACTTTTAACGCTTCCCTTGAAGCAAGCTTCTGAGTTTGATCCAGGGGAGGCTCTTTATAATGAGGATGAGTGTTGATGGCTGCTGCACCCTTCTGTTCCATACGTTGATTGTACCCAAATCCTACTTTGAACCAGGAATTATGCTAGTTGGTGGAAAGATTACAGAGGCTTGGTACTCACTCTAAAGGAGCTTTGTCATCTTATGGAGGCTGTCAGCAGAAGTAGCTAGTACGGCCAGGCTCCATCAACCTGTGACTAGGAAATGGGGTCACATTCCTCAAACATTTGTCACTACTGACTTGGGCCTTTCTCTGCCTTGACAGCCAGTATGTGTCTTCCTCAGAGGATTCTCAGTTAGTTCTCAGAGTTCTTCTGGACTCTGGCTTGTGTGTGAAAATGAATAGCCCTCTGTCGGAGGCCTATTTGTGGCTTCTCTTCCATGCTATGGAGCTCCTGTGATTGTCAGCCACTGCTCCCTGGGGCATGGCCATCCTCAGCTGATTATCGTGGCTACTACCTGAGTTCCGGAGAGAGCCCTATTCTGTTTTTAACTATTTCACCCACATATGGGACAGGCGCTTCTCTTAATTTATTATAAATACATTGAGACCAGGGTATAAGGTTTGAAGAAAACTTTACTGAATATTGGGGATTATAAGAGGTAAGTGCAAACAGAGAGTATTAGAAAGGTACTGTTTTATATGTCAGTTTCAGGGACCACAGGTCCAGGACCTGCCCTCCACAGGCCTCTGAATGGTCACTGCTTATTTACTTCCTTCCACTTTACATTTTCTGTGGCAGTCTCTCTGACCCATGGCATGCCTCCTTCAGCATGCCAATTTATGAAGGTCCTGAGTGAGAAGAGATTTTTATTTCTGTCTCCCTCTCACTCTTCCAGTCTTGCCTCCTTAACCCTCATATGTTGTCCTAGGTGTGTCTCCTTTTGAGGATAATGTACAGCATCCATTCTTTTCGGGGGAAGCTCTGCCCCTGAGCCTATGAAGCTCAAAGATCATACATAGTCTCAGAATGCAATATTTTACCGTTATTTCACCAAGCTTAGGTAGTTGTTAATCTTGAATAACTTCATGGTCTAGTTCAAGGTGACGTAAACATAGCAAAACTAATGTTAAGTATAGCTTAGAATAGTCTTTCCAATTACCTTGATTTAATAATCACACATTGTATGCTTATATCAAAATATCTCATATACCCCATAAATATGTGTAACTGTTATAGATCCATAATAATTAAAAATAAAAAAGACAGGGCAGTGCCTGTGGCTCAAAGGAGTAGGGTGCCGGCCCCATATGCTGGAGGTGGCAGGTTCAAACCCAGCCCCAGCCAAAAAAAAAAAACCCTGCAAAAATAAAAAAAAATAAAAAAGACAGCATATTTCCAATTTTTCCTGTAGTCTTTTAGATCTCTACTACTAATCTCTTATTTAAAAAATTTCTAGCAAACACACACACACAGCCTTCCCAAGAATAAGTAATAATGCATAATCATAGGGAAGATTGAAACCATATATAGAAATGTTTTCTCCAAAGAAGCCACAAAGTCTGCAAAGATCTAGCTATGCTAAAACAAATATCTAACTTATATGCCAAAGAGAAGTTTTTACTTCTTAGTATAAACATGTAGATTAATGGTAACTTTACTTTCCCTCAAATATAATGGCAGGGCATATTGCGTTACATCTGGGTAATTAAAGGACCAATTGGATTTATTTTTCAAAGACAAAAGACAAAGGGTAGGGTGACCTAAATGTAAATTTAATCCTTTAGTTCCCAGAAGATAAAAACTACTGGAAACTTTTAGGTGATTTTGTTTTTTCAGCTTTATGACACATTGCTTTTTTTTTTTTTAGTATCCAGTTCAGCAAGAGTGTTGTATTCCATGAGAGTAGATGCTGGCAAACATTTTCTGTACAGGGCCAGATAGTAAATATTTTAGGCTTTGCAGGTCATATGGTCTCTGTCATAACTACTCAACTCTGCCCTTGTAGTGCAAAAGTGTCCGTAGACTTATGTAAATGAATGAGCATGGCTGTGCTCTAATAAAACTTTATGAATACTGCAATTTGAATTTTGTCTAATTTTCATGTCACAAAATGCCACTGTTCTTTTAATTTTCCCAATCATTTAAAATGTCCAAACCCGCTGGGTATGGTGCTTTGCACCTACAGTCCAAGGTACTTAGATGGTTGAGGTGGGAGGAGTTTGAGACTAGCCTAGGCAACATAGCAAGACCCTGTCTCAAACAAAACAAAACAAAAATCAATAAAATGTAAAGATCAGTCTTAACATATGGGTAGTGTGCAAAGAGGTAGGGGGTTCAGATTTGGGCCACAGGTTTTAATTTGCTGATTCCTGCAATGGGGCCCTAAATTACATTATACAATTATGCATTCATATTCAACTTTATGGTAAGTATTGAAATCTATGAATGCATAGAGTACTTTGGGACCATGTAGACCCAATAAACCCAAATTAGAAGAATCTCTGCCTTTTTAGACTTCGTGTGTGAATCTAAACACATCTATCTCCTTCCAAGATCATCCTAGAATCTTTTGCAATTTCAATATGTTTCCCCTTGGAATAAAGCAACTTCCTACACATTGAAATAAGAAAAAAAAAAAAAAGATCTTGGAAGGCTCCTGGCTATCCAAACTCAAATGTGAAAGACAGTTTTGATGAACTAGGCAGAAATAAGACAGGAGCATATGGTTTAAATCGTGCTTAACAGAGACATGTGTTTCTATCTTGCCATTGTGGGAAGTGTGGCCAGTTGTCCTAATGGTTAGCAAGCACCCCTGGGGCTGGACCCATAGCAGCCTAGATGAGTGGGTGCAGGTGTGCGCAGAAGGACTTTTTGAATATGGATACCCTGTGTGTGCACATATGTACGCATCATGGCTGGCAAGAGAACTAACACTAATCATTTGCCTTGAGTAAAATATTCTTCTTTCACTTCCACCTGTCAAAACCTATTCCTTTATCAAGGTTTAAATCAAATGTCATGTCCGCTGAGAAACCAGCCCCGATTTCCAGCCTCCCTTCCTCCTTTCCCCATTCCCTGTCAGAATTAGCACTTTTCTCTAACTTGGATTATAGTTGCATCTCCCAAGATAGTGACGCTTGAGGTAAGGCTCATTTATTTTGTCCTCTTTACTTCATCTAGTACTTAGTATAACATAGGTGCTAAATTTGCTGATTGTGGAGAAATGACCTGATTGTGCTAGTGACTGTGACTAAATGATCATGCTATAATTTTAAGCACCTCACCTGTGTCCAGGAAAGCTTTTTTTTGACATTTGCATGTCTCCCTGATTGAAAAGAGGGTCCTCCTTCCACTCACAGAAGCGCCTCCCATTTGAGGGCTTAAAAGAAAACCCTGGTTTCTGGTTGTACTAATTCTTCTTCCCTTTAGCAGACGGTTACCAGCCTTGTGTTTCTAGCAGTAACTCACAGACGCGCCTACATACCTGCCTAGCTTGACGCATGACTCACTGGGGTTTGGGCCAGGGTGCTGTCAGGCTAAGGGCTTGTTTCTGTGAATGTGGACTTGGGTGTGGGGTGGGACATGGAGGGGGGGAGGTGCAGATGGGTTTCCAGTATAGGCTTTGGCTGCTGGCTGGCTGGGTGAACCTGGGGCAAGACCCTGAATTAGATATCATCAGAGAGGTCACCTAGTCCAAATGCTATTCCCAAGAGAAGACCAAGTGGGGCCAGGGGAAGTACCTGGCTCAAATCCACACTTATTACTGTCAGAACTCACTTCCCACTAACCCTTTTATTCCTAGTCTAGGAATCTTTAAAAATGCCCATTTAATTAATTGATGGATTAACCCAACACTATGGAGGCCTACCCCCTGTCAGGACTTCTGCTGGGCATCGGGGAGCCCAGGGAGACTCAGGCATGCTCACTGCCCTCTTGGGTCCTGCAGTCTCATAGAGCAGGAGTGGAGCAGGGAAGGTGCTGACTTGGTCTTCGTGAGGATTTGGGTGTGAGCCCCCACTTCTGCCTTTTGCTGTGGGAACTTGAACTAGAAATGCATATGCGTATCCCATAAAGCTACTCTGAAGCTTTAATGAGATAATTCATGTAAAACCATTCACATAGTAAAGGCTCAATAACAGGTAGCTATTAGTACTGTGGTGGAGACATCAGCCCTTGGACCAGTCTGTGGTCTCAGACTTTATTTGCAAAGCAGGTAAAATTGTAGAAAATTTGACCTTAAAAAAAAAACAGAGCACAAGATTAGCTCCCTAGTCTCAGATAAGGTAGATTTTAATCTGTCTACTAAAAAGCAAAAAGTCATGTTTTACTTCTCTCTAGATCTGAGGGTGAAGAGGAGAGAGAGCGTGATGATCAAATGAAAAAGAATTCCATCTGTGTGGAACGATTGCACTGTTTTGCTGGTCACTTCAGGTTATGTATAAATCCTGCCACGTCCCCTTCAGACTTTTCGCAGTGAGCATCATTTGTTTCATAAATAGAGGCCAGCTTCCCATTACCCAGTACCAACCAAGCCCTGCCCTGATTTGGCCACCTCTGGGGCTCCCCCGGAGCTGGGCACTGGCCCCAGGCCGCCTCTCCGACTGGCTGGCGTAAGCGGGTCACTGCCTCCAAGGCACTTTTCCGAGTTCCACGGGGTGCAACTCAGCCTGGTTTCATGAGATGTTGCAATCGAAACTGTTGAATCTCAAAATGGAATATAATTAAGGCTAGGTTAATACGGCGTGTTCCACTCTAGCCAGCAAAGGGTGTCATGTTTCTCCTCGCGGCTTTAGGCAAGGAAACTTAATCTCCAGCTTTGTCAGGGCAGACTGAATCAGAGGTGTGTCACTGAACGGAAAGCCTCTTGTTTCACTTGTTACAGTCACCACACGGCCAGCCTCATCGCTGCAGATTTGTACTGAGCACAGGGAGTCCGGCCTGGGGCCGAGCCCCCAAGGAAAGGCCAACACTGCAATATCTGTAGGGACTAATCTGGTTCTGTGTGGGAGGGATCAGGGGACCTTGCCTCTCGGCTGTGTGATCACAGGGCTTGCTGGGGGATGCGGGGACGGGAGACTCAGAACTAAAATGGAGGAGGGTGATTTAGACACTAAGGTTTGAGGGCAGTCTTTGTTTGCCTTCTTAGCCCTCATTTTCCCTTTCTTGCTGCTTTGAATCCTTTTCCTTTATTTGTTTCTTCTAACAATATTCTATTACTCATTTCTTCAGAACTCAGCCCAGTAGGCTTCTTTGACATTGCCAAGTGGAGATGGTTAGTGCTTATGATGGCTTCCTTAGCACTGAAGCCCTCTGTATCATCACTATTAAACAGTAATGGCCACTAATTTTTCTTATTATGGTCTAAGCTCTATGCAGGGCATTTTTACATGATCTAATCCAATCATCTTGGGATCTGCTATATTATAGATGAGGAAACTGAAGTTCACAGACAGTGAGTATGGCTTGGCGCCTATAGCACAGTGGTTACGGCACCAGCCATATACACTGAGGCTGGCAGGTTTGAACCCGGCCTGGGCCAGCTAAACAACAATAACACAAAATAGCTGGGTATTGTGGTGGGTGCCTGTAGTCCCAGCTACTTGGGACCCTAAGAGCTGTGATGCCATGGCACATGTTGTAAATTCATTCATTCAATAGTTTATTCAACACCTGTTATAGGCACTGTTTTAGGCCCTGGAGACACATCCTTCAACAGATAAAAGTATCTGTCTTCAGAAAATGTATATTTGTGTGTGTGTGTGTATGTATGTGTGTGTACGTGTATGCACAAATAGTAAACGAGCAAATTGTATAGTAGGTTAGAAAGAGATAAGTGCTATAGAAAAATGCAAATATGAGGCCGAGCTGGAATTTGAACCCAGATCTTCTGAACACATGGCAGGCTCCTAATAAAGCAGTCATATTGCCTATGGTTCTTGAATCTTTTTAAAATTATCTATGTACTTCCCAGCTGCCACCTTCTAGATTATAAATTTCTCTGGAGCAGAACCTTTCCTTAATTGGTTCCCCATCTAAGCACACAGCTGGGTGCCTGGCACAGAGTCAGCATTGATGAATATTTGTCCAGCATGTGAATAAATGAGTGACCATAAGATAACATAAGAACCTACTGGAAAGCAGTGATTTCTTAGGAATCTGGCAGGTCCTGGAGGCTGAGCTCTGTCACGAATGCGTCTTATTACTCTAGCAAGTGTTGAAGCCCATAACATTTGTAGAACGAGAAAAAAATCACTGTTTTTAATAAATGTAATCAGTGTAATCTAATTCTTTGTACCCTCAATAAATCCCAAACAATAAAAATAAATACATAAATAAACGACTGGTTTTTGACTTCCTTAAAGATCTGTCATGAGTATTAATGAGAGAGTGTGCGTTCAAAGACATCAGCTTCTCTGCAGACAGGGACTCAAGTTACTCCCAGTGGTGTTCTCACTGCTAAAATTCCAGTAAGGATCTGGCATGGCATTTTCAGGAGGGACTGGCCCCAGGGAAATGAAGTTTGTTTTACTGACAAGTTTCTAAGTAGGTTTTATGAGCTGCCTCTTTTCGGCTGTAGGCCTACGTGAGGATTCACTTACTAGTTGGAGCGCCCGTGAAAACACGTTTTTCCCCCTTGGCTAAAGCAGGCTCTAAAGCAGTTCACGATCAAGTTTTCACGGATGTCTCTTTCTCATTGTAGAAGTGAAAAAAAGAAAGATTGCTTTTTAAATTGGAGTGAAATATCATTTGTTAGCTCCAAAAGTGCAGTTAGTAGAATGGATTTAGGCCAGATGCCGAATACAAGTCACCAAGAAAAGTGGCCTTGGATCCCTGGTCCCTGGGAGAACAGGGCTCTGCCATTGGATGGTGGGAACAGGAAGTGGGAAACCCCAGGAGAGTCAAAAAAGCATGAAAGCTAAACGGGAAGGGGAAGGTTTTGTTTAATTCTCTTTTGTTGCTGACAACTGAGCACCAAACCTGTTGAGTCACTCCGATGCTCAGAATGCAGAAGGGACGTCCTCTTGGGATTTTCCTGTTCACCTGATGCTGTGTCTTTAAGCGTCATGAACTCGGTTAACTATAAGCATTGCCAAAATTCTGTTTGACATTGGCAAATAGATCAGCACTGTAGCATTTGCTTGACATGGGCAATGTGCGTTCTCCAGAGCAGAACGCTGTTTCCTGGTGGGGAAAATCCCCTATAATTACTCAGCAAATACAGGCAATAATAGTTTGGGTTTCTGTAATGTCTCTTTTCTAAGAATTCAAAGATCTCCCTTGTTCTTTATCTCAGTCAACACTACAGCTCTGTGGTAAAGGCAGAAGCAGTTGATGGATCATCCCTATGTTGGAGGAAGGAAAACTGAGGATATTTTTTGAGTTTTCCCACTTCATGTTGATGCCGTTTGACTCAAGTTCAAGCCTCCTGCCTGCTACAACAATCAATTTTAAGCCTAGATACTAAAGATCTGTTATCTACTAGGCAGGTTCATGCTGGCTACTGTGTATATGATAGCTCATTTCTTTCACCAAATAAGTAATCCTACAAAGTAAGCGTTATTATTGCCACTTGCTAGTTTAAGAGGGTTGTTCAAAATGGTAATATGCCATGCCAATAGTTTATACATGGTTGTATTCAAGTTCAAGATCTTTGCCTACATCAAGATGCCTCCTTTTGCATATAGAAAGATAGAGTTGCCACTGGTTCTTTAAGAGGTGTATTGTGCCCAGGCCTGGCTTGAGAAGTGGACATTTCAGGCAGTCCATCTGGCATCTGTTCATATTAGAGCTTTAATACTATTTACTCAACATTTATTTTAGTTGGGGAAGAGTGAAAACTATTTTTTATTAACTTGAATTCCTTTCACTCTATGTTTACACTGAAAATGAGGAATTCATTACATACATCGATTCTAACATAGCATCTCAATGTATCTGGAACAGCGATCCAGGTCACAGTTTTTCCATCCCTATAAAATGGGCAAGGTAAACCATTCATACTTGAGAGGATGCAGGGAACCTCTGAGAATGTAATTGAACAGTCTCTTTCAAAAGGAGTTTAAAAATTGCTTTTCCTGGTTTACCTGTTAGCAGAAGTTTACCACTTTTCTGTTTCTCATTCTGTCTTTAGCTCTTGGGGTTTGATTTGCTAAACCACACAACTTCTTGGTAAGCCTGCGTAAGGAATTTTAAATATTACACGAAATCACCTGTTGCCAGTAAACAGCTTGACCTTGGGTATGATTTGATCTCAGATTTTCTGCCAGCTTTGAAGAACAATCTGCTGTGTCGGAGGCCAGGCCATCTTTGGAATGAGCATTCTGAATAAGGAAAACTAGTCAACGGAGATGGGATGATCCTGATGAGTAGTGGCTGGAACATTTCCTTTAGAAGGTATGCTCTTTCTCAATTATACCAGTTATATTAGAGGAAATCTGAGATAATTGCCAACGATATTCCAGTTTATCCCTGTGGTATTTCAAAAACTGTGGTAGAGACTTTACTTTCAGGTGTGCAAACATTCTCATCTCTCTCCTTCTTGAATGTCTAGGAGGACTTCACATTCTAGGGCTCGTGTGATTCAGTGGATTATGGAGTAGTTCCAGCCATGAGCTCTGGGTGGAAGTGATGTATTCATATTTGGCCAAAATGTTTGAAAGTGGGGGTGATTCCCCTACTCCTTCTCTTTCTTTGTGGAGGTGAGCCATGGGTTAGGATGGCAGTGTTCACAACATGATGGCTTGCTTCCCTGCCAGACTGGGTCCCTGAATGACTGGATGGAGCCTTCTGCTGACCTACATTAGGTACGTGCATGACCAAGAAATGAACCTTTGTATCTTAAACCCTTGAGATTTCGGGAATCTATTGGCATCCTGACTAATATAGCTGCTGTCCTGGGCAGCTACTTGGCTTTCTCCACTGGATCTTGTGTTCTGTTAAATACTTAATCTCTGTTCCTCTGTTTTGTATTTATAAACCTGGGAGTACTTTATGGACAGTCTGGGTTTGGCTGGGTTCTTCCTTAAGTCTCCAGATGGGTGGCCTGTGAACTCTGAGCAAACGAGTGGCCCATCCTAGACTCACCTCCCCACTGTTCTTCCTGCTTCGGGCATTGAACCTCAGAGGTGGAGGGGGAAAGTGGAGATTAGAAAGAGCAACGGGAAGAGGAGGAGAGAATGGGTCACTGTGAGGATAAAGCATGTTCCAAGTAGTTAGAACTGAGAAAATAAGATGCAAAGGCAGCTAAAGTTGTCTCCCCTTTTGGTCCTATCAAACACTATCATTTGTGGATTTAATAAATAACACCTTTATCAATTTACTCTTATCTTCCTGTTAAAGTCATTTGTCCATTCAACAGACAGCAAGATATGTTCTGAGCTAGGTCTTGAGCTATAGAGATAAGGGGGACATATGTCTTGGCCTCCAGATGTTGATATTTTGGGAGGCACGCCTTCACATAAAAGAGCATGTGTGGTTCATCAAAGCAAATAAAATGACATAGAGCTTTTCCAAGGCAAGGGTGACTGGCCAATAGGGCAGGAATGAGAGGCCATAGGGTGGGTGGAAGGTGATGCCAGGGCAATAATGTCACTGGGAACTGACCCAAGGCTTTAAGGTCCAAGGAAATCATCTAGTTATTGTTCCTGGTCCTAGCAGCTCACTCTCATCCTGAGTGAATTCTTATGGGTCACTCTAGAGATGTAAAAGCTGAGTGTCAGTGTCTGAATTTATAAGACAGAAAACCTAGATACCTTCCAGATACTGTATTAATGAAGTAAAAGTAAAAGTAAAATTACATAATTACATAATAATAACTTCCATTTATTGAGGGTTACTGCGTGCCAAGCCCTGTACATTTCTTGAGCATCATGTCAGTTAATCCCACAACCAACTTGTAATGTTGGTATTTATCACTGTTAGTTTCAGAGATGAGGAAACCAGGCCTCCAAGAGATTATATTAGTTGTTTACAGTCTCAAAGAAAACAGTGGTGTTGGGTTTTGAATCCTGCTGAGTTCAATATCATAGGCTCACACTTACTCATTATGTTGTACTGGCTGGTTAGCAAGGATAGTAGATGAGTCCTCCGTCGTGTCTTGGAGAACATGGCAGTGGAGGGGTGAAGAGGCAGGGACTCCTGCACTGTGGGGGGATCTTTCCTCCAGTACCGCAGGCTATTGTCACACAGGGTCAGCATTGGCTACCTGGACAGGGCTACACCAGTTCTGACTGTCCTTCTTTTAGGGTCTCTTTGCCTCAACTAGTACTTGTCCTCCAGATCTGGGCACTAGTTCAGAGATCAGAGTGTTAGAATGTTGACTTCCAACTCTGATATATGGAACTATGATGATTGTACTTTGTCAACAGAATTGAGGCAGTAAATACTGTCTTGGGTGCTTTTGATTTACAAAAGTGTATATATCCCTTCCCCTCTCTTCACTAGTTGTTTTTTTTTTCCCCCCACAAGGATTATTTACTGCAGATGGTT
The DNA here is from genome assembly GCA_963574575.1 of Galagoides demidoff. Classification (NCBI taxonomy): domain Eukaryota; kingdom Metazoa; phylum Chordata; class Mammalia; order Primates; family Galagidae; genus Galagoides; species Galagoides demidoff. The sequence continues at coordinate 43,020 of CAUYQV010032410.1, forward strand.
TATACCTTTCCCATTTTTGCATAGCTATGTTCTGCTGCCCTGCTCTGAGCTGGTAGGCAAGTCAGGGTGGCTTGGGAAGATGATGGTCTCTTCATGCTGTGGGAGCTTTCCTAGTTGCTCCTTCAGGGTCAGCAGTTTCTGGACAAGAACTTGTCGGTGCAGACACAGAGCCATGCCAGGGGCCAGGCGGGGTGAGAAGGGACTCACCAGGGCTCCACAGCTGCACTGTCTGTGGGACATCTGGGGCAGGCCACACCAGAGATGATCTGGGCAGTTGAGCTTGGAATTCAGCAAGATTTTTTCAGTAATAGAAGATGGAAAAGCCTTTCCTCAGGGAGAGAATGAGATGTGCAAAGCATGGCAGATGAGAGAGTCAGGGTGTTTGAGGAGGCTGGAAACTGCTGGAGACCAAAGGCTGTGTCTGCCCCTGGTACTCAGCAAGGGTCCAAATAGGGCAGATGCTTTATAATTTCAACACGGTCCACCTGGCTTCCTTCTCTTAGTTTCACTATTTCTTTACTTATCTGGTTTTAATGGAAAAAGATCTAGACCTGGAATTGGAAGCCTTAGATACTAATTCTGGCTTCTGCTGCTTCCTGGCTGGGTAGACTCTGATCCCTTGATGCTTCAGTATCTTCATCTATAAAATGGGAATAATCTTGCTTATCTCACAGAAGTGTTATGAGGCTCAAATGCATGATGCTAGGGTTTCTTGTGTCTTTTAAAGATTTTTTAATAGGTCTTCTAAGGTGAAAGAACCATCCATCATCTGGCCATATTTATGTGGGAAAGTTTAGATTTGACAAAATATATCAAATTCCCAAAACTTTAGTGTGCTACTATATCTTCTGATCACCAACAGGGGAGAGTGACTGGGGGGGGGTGTCACAAAATGCAATATTTTGGTGGCAGGTGCTATTTATTGATTACTCAGTACCCTTCCTTTTTATTCTTTGTGGCATCAAACATGCCCAGTGACCTTTGCCGCTGACCTATGGAGGTTGGATTCTTGTTGCTGTAATTCAGACGGCAGAGGGGAGGTAATATTTCACTGGCGCCTTATGGGATGAGTAGGAGCTTCCTTAAGGCCCAGGAATGGAGGCAGAGAACTCCATGGAGAAGGCGCAGGCCTGGGAAACAACTCATCACAGTATGGCATGTGCGTGAGAGGGGCCCCAGCTTATACCTTTGTCCCAGGTCTGAGTAATGGGGCTTTGTGAAAGTAAGAGAGAAATGACATAAATCATTATCTTCCTATTCTCCAGTGACAGCATTATTTGCTCACCAGCCCAGGCCCTGTGGCCTCTTTCTGTTGTAATTGCATGCTGTGTTTGGGGAAATGGGGCCTTCCCCAGGCTGACCTCCAGGCACACCCTAATCCTTGCCTAAGTGACTCGGGAGCAGCCGGGAGGAGCCACTCCCTGACAATGGTCTAGGCAGTCCTTGGGGTTGATTCTTCCTCTTGGACTCTTCCAGGCACCTCCCCTGGGAGGTGGGTGTGAGCATCTCTGAGCGGAACCAGCTTTGAGAGCTCATATATGACGTTAGCAGCGGCAGTCCCCACATCCACCACCTCAGTCCCTGTACCTAGGAGCTGATGGCCTTGCAGAAGAGTATAAGCCTGGTGGCAGGTGGGGGTGACAAGTACAATCAGAAACAGGGGCAAAGACAATATCATACCATGGTAATGCCACGGACACCCGACACCTGGGACAAGAATGGAAAAGGAACCTGGGTGCTGTGGAGAAAACTGGAGGGGCTGTGTTCTGCTGGGAGGGAGACACTCTTGTACCCCAGTCATCAGAGGTGTTACACATACACAGCTGTGATCTCCTCTGGGTTTACATCGTTAATTCTTGCCCCTTCTCCTGGTCCCTGGGCTAGACTGAGGGCTCCCCTCCCACTGAGGGCCCATGCCTCAGTTTCCCCAGTGCCACATAGAAGCAATATTTCAGGAATGACAGATCATATTGATCTAAAACAGTTCAGTAGCATTCAGGCCTGATTTCCTACTTTTCATGCCATCATTGCTGCTCTCCACAAATTTTAACACTCAGAATGACTACGATTTATTTGTTTTTTTAATCTAAGACTAGCAGTCCTGTTGGAAAGACCAGTTTCTTCATTACACATCCGTGTAGTAAGCCAAGGGCCACCGGGCTTTTTGCGTCTGTCATGTCCCGCGTTGGTGAAGGTGCAGTGCTGCTGACAAAGGCATTTCAGGACAAGGATCCAAATTGGTGCTCACAGTGATCCTCGGGCCAATAAGAAGTGGTTGTTTGCGGACAAGGCTCCTGAGGCTTTGGGAGGCTGAGCACTTGCTGGAGAGCTGAGACTCAGCTCCTGTGGCCTGGTGCGCTGGGATTTCTGCTCCCATTTGCGGCCTCATCCTACTCAAGGGGAGGTTATGGCACATTTATTCATTTAATAATAAAATTGACTAATTCCTAATTTTCTGTCTCTTGGCAGTTAATATTCCTTAATAGGCAAAGGAATTCTGCTTTACAGAAATAGACCAAAAGACAAATTATTGCTATCCTTTAAACTAAAAAGGAAGTGAGTGTTATACGAATGGTGACAATGCGGTCCTTAGCAATGTTGATGCCTCCCTGTCAATGTAGCTTCCAGTGTTCCTCTCAGCTCCCTGCCTTAGGTAGCGCTGCTGACAGCCTTGGAATCTCAGCGAAGAGATACAGTATGAAAACAAAATCCAGAAGTATTTCCTTTTTGAAATTCAGACAGTCGGAAGGAGGGAGAGATCAAACACTTGAGTAAATGTGGCAGAGCCCAAAAGCTAGAACATATTGTAATTCTGGGATTTTTTTTCCCCCGGCATTTGTCAGATTCCTCATTTCATGCTCATGCTTGTTACCAAACATCATTGTCTCTGAATGTCCCGATCACACAATGAGGCCAACCTGACCACCCAGTATGAATTTTTTACCTCGGATTGGAGAGACAAGCCCTCTGTCACAGCTCCTTGCCAATTTCTGGGCAGGCTTCAGGGTGTGATGTGGAAACAGTAGTTAAAACACTTGTCCGTTTTCACTCCCCAGGGATAGCCCTTGCCTTGTCCTGAGGGTCCTGTTGAGAAGCTTTAGAGAGAAGACTTATGGTGCTATTTTCTAGGTGAAACCAGGGTGGGCTCTTTCTGAGAAAATCCATGGAAGCTGCTTGGAGTCCCCCACTTCCTCTGGGGGCCCCTATGCTGGCAGCTGCTTGGTAAGGGCTCAGGGGAATGATGGAGTTGAAGTAATTTCTATTCTGAAGCCTGGCTCCTCTCTTGGGCTGCTCTCCCCTCAGGCAGCTCCCTGTGGATGGACGGCCCCAGCCCCTCCAGGGAGCTGGCAGTGCCTCCCCAGCCCCCACCAGCAGCTCAGGCCATCCAGCGGCCCAGCGCAGAATGCTTCTGGAGGCCTCCCGGCAGCTTGGATCCCAAACCCTGTGCATTTCTTCCACTTGGCTCACAGTGAAAAGAGCGGTAGAATAGCCCTGAGGTCCAGAGCAACCTGGGAGGGAATCCTTTACCTCTGGGAACCGGGGTGGGGAACCTCAGGGTGGAGAGAATCTTTGGCTGGCTATCCAGCCCAGCCACTGTGTGGCATCTCGCTTGTGTTCCTCCAGGGCTGGGGTGCTCTTCTAGCCCCCCTCCTTTTCGTCCCATCAAGAGGCTATAGGCTGTGGGCCCAGTGCAGGGGCCTGAGCCAACTGTCACATCAACCCTGCCAAGAGGCCAGTTTGGTGCAGTGCAGAGAAGACTTAGTGCTCAGAGCCAGGTGGACTGAGGTGTTGTAATTCCTACTGCGCCACTTGCCAGCTTTATGTTCTTGGGCAAGTAACTTAGCAATCAGAACCTCAGTTTCCTCATCTATCTAATGGGGGATAATAATACTATTTCACAGGGTTACTCTGAGGATTGCCTGAGTGAATGGAAGTAAAGTTCCTGGCACACTGCAGGTGCCCAGTAAATGCTCCTCATCTCCTGTTCCCTACTGGGAAAAAGGGATTTCCTCCAACACTTGTCCAGAAGATAAGATGGTGCCCAGAGACCCGAGAAGGAATACCAGCTTCTCTAGGCACCACATTGGCTGCTTGACACTTGCTTATTTAATTCTTCATTCGTCATTCACTTACTTTTAATTTTTTCATTCAACAAAGACTAACTGAGGACCTACTGTGTGCTAAGCACTGCCTTGACTGCTCAAGAGGAATCAGACATGGATCCCTGCCACCACCAGTATAGAAAGGGCAGTCTCTAGGGGTCAGGCACTGCTCTGTGTGGAGACAGGGATGGAGCAAAGGCCACTCCCTTACCCCCTTCCCCCACCAAATAATCACATAGGAATTGCTTGTGTAGAAGACAGACAAGAGGGTAGAAGCATGGTGGAGGGAGCACATGGGAACATTTGTGACTCAGTGAGCCTGGCCTGGGGAAGGATTCCCTACAGGAATCCATTACAAGTGCAAAAGCTTCCTAGAGGTAATCACTGACTTTCTATTAAGTCAGTTATAGAAGGTCTCAAAGGAATTCAAAAATGGGAGGCAGTAGAGGTTTCTTCTGATATTTTCAGATATACCCCAGATTCAGTTCCCTTTGTAAACAGTATTGTGATCTGCATGCTTAGCTATGCGGGGCTAAGGCACTGTCTTGCTGTAGGGCTACATTAGAAAGCACAATGACACCTCTTCTCTCCTAGGCCACCAAGTGTTTCTCCCTCTGGATATAAATTTCAGGAGGATATGGACAGAGAGGGACATGGTGGGTGAGAGCGGAAGACACAGAATGTTCAGTCTGCAGCAAAGAAGACTTGGAGCTGGGGACAGAATTCCTGTTACAAATATCAGCAGAGGTGCAGATGGCAAGGGGAAAGTGGGCTGACTGTGCTTGGGACACCACAGGGTGGATGTCTTGGGAGTTTACTGCCATATCCCTAGTGCTTAGCACAGTGGCTGGTCCGGTGTGGACAGGTTTGCTGGGAAATTCTCCTCATGGGGATGGTTGCAGGGATTAGATGAGTTAGTCCTTGTAAAGCGTGTGGGACAGGCACAGAGTGAGCACAGCATGAAGCGTCTCCTGAGAGCACTTGGCTGTGGTGATGCCCCTCACCTCTGTACTTTCAGCTGCCCTGGACCATGCCTCACCCTAATGCTGCTTTTGTAATGAGAGACTCTGGCACATCCTGGCCACAGCAGGCCCCCAATTATCCACACCCCAGGCCCCAACTCCCTACACTCTGTTTTGTTACTCATTTTTAATAGATGAGGAAACCCAGAGTGGTTAAGTAATTGTCTTCACCCAGTTTGTAGCGAACTAGGATTACTATCTAGGATTCCCAACTCCCAGTCTATTAATCTTTTAGTGAACTTGACATCTAAAAATTAAGAAAGGAATGAGATACTCCCGCACACAGAGCAAAACAGCATATCTTGAATTTCATTCCTGCCTCCAACTAACACTCAGAACTCTTGTGATCAGTAATTCATTCCAACAGCTCTGATTTGTCCAAGTGTGGCTCAACATATATTAATAGTGGCAAGCAGACAGGGTCTGGAGTCTCCCGGGAGAAGCACTTCTTTAAAGTTCTGCATGACTGAGGCATAGCACATGTTCCCCCTGACTGGTGCCTGGAATTAGGGATCACATTTGCTCAGTTCCACATCCCCTTCTGCACCTCCCAAAGGGCACAGCAAGTGCAGGCTGGGGTTGTGAGATCCACGCGTCAGATAGAGGGAAGACGGCCTCAGTGGCTCCCTGGAGGGAGTGCTGAGGAGGGCTGGCTCACACGCTGGAATTCCCAAATAAAAACAAACAAAAAAAAATCTCTCATCACATTGGTGTAGAGTTGTTGCTTCTCTAGAAGTGGATTTCCTGGAGCCTGTCTCCTCCTGCTGCAGTGCACAGCGTTCCCACGAGCGAGAAATCCAAATGCCAAAGGAAGATATATGGATAAACGTGGGAGATAACTTTGGCATTCAAGGTGGTCCCCTAAGTAGCTAACCTTAGCCTACCTTTGCAATCTTACCTTCAGGACTGCCCTTTAGGTGTCTTGTGTTCCCGCCAAAGCAAACTGTTCATCCCATCTGTGACCCCTGCCCAAGAGCTCAAGCACGTCTCTTTCCCTGGAATATCTCCCTGAAATGATGGACCCCCCACCTCCACATGTGTGATCCTACCTGGCCTTCAACTTGCAGCTCAACTGCTGCCTCCCGACATCCTCCCTGCTCTCTGGGGGTGATGCTCCTTCTTCTGGCCCCGCAGGGCCAACAAATATTATTATATATATAATGTTATTCATCCAACAAATGTTTATTGAATTCCTCCCATAAGCCAGGTACTAGTCTAGGTCAATGTTTTCCAGCCTTTTTTTTTTTTAATCTAACCACACACTTAAACCTATAGTTAAACTTCCATGGCACACTTAAATTATGGTGATCAAAAAAAGAATATACTTACTGTGCTTTGGACTTCTTTCCAACATAATTTAATTAATGATCTTTTAAAAAGTTTTTGCAGTAAACCTAAGATCCTCTCATGGCCGCAAACCAGCTGAAAATCACTGGTCTAGTTACCCAGGGTACATCAATGAACAAATTAAGACCCCTGACACTCCGGAGAGTTTACATTCTGGGATCTCTCTTCATTTATTGCTATTTCTGGGCATATCTTGTCCTACTGCCAGACATTGTGCTACTCAGGGTCAGATTGGTCCGTATCTGGGACTTCTGTGTCCGTATGCTGTGACTTCTTATCGCCCTTGGTATGAGGACGCCAGTGCTGAGAGGTCCCTCCTAGGTCTTCTCCGGATCCAACCTCACGCCACCTCACTTCCCTGCTCGAGTTCTCTCTTCCAGCTGCCTTTTGGTCTCTGTGCCTTTGCATGTGTTTTCTTTCTGCACGAAATGCTTTCCCTGCTCCTCTCCACATAATCACCGGAGTGCCAGCATTAGTTCCCTCAGCCCTTTCTCGGCATCACAGCTGTTACGTCATTTATGTCACTTGCCAGTTTGTGAGTGTCTGTGGTTATTTCCCTAACATCTGTCTCCCCATCCAGGGAGTTTACTTATCTAGATAATAAGTAACTCAAGATGGTGTCTACCATTTGCAGCCCCAGCACATAGTAGGAAGTCAATAAGTATTTGATGAATGAATGAATAATTGCTTTTTATCATATAGGCCAGATGATCCATGATAGACTCAAGTCAGAAATTCTGTTTCTTGCCTGTAGGTTTTTGGTTATTGTTAGGCATCCTGTCCTAATTTGAATTTCAGAAAAGACAGCCCCCTGACCATAGCACTATTTTGTGCACATATAAGATGCTTAATCTGCTTTGGTGATTGCTTATTGAATCAATCAATGAATCCAAAGTTTGGTGGTGTGGGGATTCTGGAGTGAGTAACACACATTACAGGGAATCCTATTCCAGCCAAAGCTGCTGGTGGTGTCTCCTCATGTACACATTTACACATTTCAGAAAGGCTCGTCAAAGGCAGTCTTGGCCTGCTGGATGTCTGTTTATGTTGTGTCAGTAAGTGATAAGGCAGATCTTCCTGAAATTGTCACTCAAGCATACCAAGTTTTACCCAAGGATCCTGCAGTATAGAAGACTAGTCAAAATGGAATGTGAGGTTTTCTTTTAAGTGGCAGAAAAAGCAACATTGGGTGGCAACTCTTCCCTCTCACTATTTGCCCACTTTAAAAAAAAAAAGAAGCATTGGTGCTACCTCAAGTTAATTGAATGAAGAAACACAGTTGTCAGTTTACAAAGCACATCCACGTGTCTCAGTTTATTTTATTACCGTAATCATATGGTGAGAATGGCATCGTTCTTCCCATTTCTTACAGGGGAGGACACTGAGGCTCAGAGTGGGATGTCCAAAGACATGTGGTTGTCATATCAGCCAGGATTGGTTAGGTTACACTTAAGTAACAAGAATTCCACAATCTCTGTGCGCAATAAACATTTATTTCTTCTTGCTCATGCTATTTGTCTGTTGTGAGTTTGCCAGGGGTCTCATGCTTACTTACTTGGGGACCCAGGCTGATGAAGCAGCCACCATCTCAAGTGTCACTGGTCATTGTGATATAGTGAAAGGGAAAACTGTGGAGGCTTTCCCACTGGGAATTTAATGCCTTTGCCTGGAAGTTATACACACCACCAGGTCAGCTTGCAACTCCTTAGTCATAATGAGTCACATGACCCTACCTAGCCACAAGGGGGCCACGGAGTGAACTATCACCAAGTGAATTGAAGTGTGCGAGTCCAATTTGTAATTTTGTCCAGCTATGTAAAAGCTTCAGAGTTCACTCAAAATCAGCCTGATTTTCCACATTTCATAGGGATGTTTGATTAAGACCCCAAATCTTGCTTAAATTGACCCTTGGCATCCCTGTCCCTAGGACCATGAGCACTGCTTCCTGCAGTCTTCCTCCTAAAACTCAACCTTTGTGTACAGCCAGGGTGATCTTTATAAAACACCAAGATGGCCACACTTAAGATCATTTAAGTGTTTTCTGTTTCCCCAAGGAAAAAAAATACAAAAAAACATGTTTGATCATCGTGTTCTGCCTGTGTTTTCTCTCTTAACCCCCCTTGGCTGTTTGTCTGCTTGCTCTCACATCCGCTGCTTGCCCTTTTCTGCCCTGCTGTGTGTCACAGGGAAGCACATCTTTGGGTCCTTTGCTCTTTGGCTTCCAGGCTGGTTTGATCAGTGGGAAGGCAAGAGAATGGCCTCTGCCAGTCCGACTAAGTAGTAAGAGGAAAGGATTGTCCAGAGTATCTCTTCCCTCGTATCTGCTTTGGGTGGCCTCTCCAGCATTAACTACCTCCCTGTTCAAGACTCCAGATCCTGATGAACAGGGCTACTGTGACTCTAGCATCTTCTTATCGACAGGAAGGTTTGTGGGCTCCCTCTGGCTTAAAGTGTGATAGAAGTTTCTTGCTGTTATTAATCTATGAATAACTCACACTTCCTATCTGGTTTCTCAGCCATGTGTATAAATAATTTCCTGTATTAGATTCTCTCTGTTTGAATGCTTAGAGTAGTTTCTGTTTTGACTGATCTTTAATTAAACAACTGTGATCTTTGGTAGGTTTATTTACATGGACACAAATTAAACTACTATTCCTTTGAATAGCTAGAGTTGACCCACATCTTGTTGCAGGAAGCATGTAAAAGATCCTCCAGGTAGCCACTCCTCCAACATGCTATGAACACCAACAACTACCTCTCTCTTAGACTCCTTGGCCCCATACTCTGCCTCTGGATACCTTTCTCAGATTCTGTTTAATTTGATGAATAGTTTGGATCTCTCAGTCTGCCCTCTGGAATCTCGTTATGCATGCCTTATAGATTTCAATAAAGTCATAGATCTAAGATCTAAGATGGTTCTTCTACCCTCTTGGTCTCTCAGGAGCCATCCAGCCTCCTGTTAGGAGAGGAGGAACAGATACTAAAATGTACAATGCTGTTTCATACCTGTATACCTTTCTACACACTGTTCCTTTCACCTGTGATCCTCTTCTTCCTTCTCTGCCTGGTGTACCTCTATTTGTTATTCAAGACTTAGATCAAATGCAAATTTTCTTGACAGCCTTCCCTGAGTTTGGCTGAAAATTTGGTAAAGTTTGCAAGTTTCTCTGGGATGTTATGAACATCAGATGATCCTGTAGTTGATGGTTTACTTGACTGTATTTCCCAATAGGCTTTGTGCTTCTTGGAGGAACTGTGCCATGGTTCTTTCTTTATTCTCACTTCCCTTCATGGAGCCTGAAGGCAAATAAGTACTAATTGAAAAAAGAAGAATGACTTAAGTATGGCTGAGAGTTAGGCCTGGGAAAAAGCTGAGGTCAAGAATGATTATGTCTTCTCTACGCATTCAAGTCTAACACTAGATTGTTAGACTACACTGTTCCAGTACAGTGTCTAATTTTGAGAAACTGGACTTGTGAGGCATGTCAGGTTGATTTATCTGCAAACTGTATTCCAGGCTAGTTGAGCCATATTAAGCTATTGGTTAAGGTGTTGAAGATTTACCATTTAAGTCCTGATGAAAGCCTACCAAGTACAACAACTATTTTTTTTGACTAATTCATACAGAACTTTTTGCTCCTGGCAATCGTAGATCAACAAAACTAACCACATCTCAAGACCATTCGGTATAAATAAATTTGAGTAAAATCTATCCTGGCGGTTTTCCCAAGGGTTAGTTGTATCTTTTTTGTTGCTTTTGGAAAGCTGGATAAATTACTGTTTTTCCTTTCTGTCATAGCTCTAAACTTTGACAGGTCATTGTTTATGATTTGGCAGGTCTCTTTGGTAATATACCTGTAGAATGATTAATTATGAAGATTTCAAATATGAACTTCCAGTGCATGGGGAGCAGTAATTTTTTGTGAGTTTTTTCATTACACTCCATCTCTATGGTTAGCATCATAACCAGAATGCAGAAGCTCTTAGAAAAACAATGGACTCCTGTCCCAGGCTCTCTCCACGACTGGTGTAGGCATTTCGAGAGGCTCTGTGTGACTTAAGTGGGACACTATGGTTACAGTGAAGTTAGACCTTCTTCTGGGGGCACATCCCAAAAATGAATGCATTCAGAGAGCCAGGTCTTCTCTTCTGAACCCCAGATTTAACACAGGAGCAGGGACATTAGAGCATCCATGGTGCTTATGGCATTCTGGGCCATTTCAGGGTTGCTAGCGTAGGAGAAAGAATTGGTCTTGGAGTCAGAATACAGGTCCAAATCCCATTTCTGATTTTGTGCTTGTTCCAAGATTCCTCATGAAGAGGAATTTTTGCTCTGCTGCTGGCCAACAGCATTTCACTCAGGGTTTACTAGGCTGAGAATGCCAGTAGGAGGGAATGATTTTCAAGGGATGTGAAAATTCACATAGCACAGTGCACCAGGAATGTTATCATGGTCCTATGTGATCCTGGGACGGTTGCTTAAGTTCTCTGAGCCTTGTTTTCCTCATTTCTTCAAAGGAAAAAAAATAACATTTATTTTGCAGGGAGTGGCAGTACTGAAGATAACAGCATTTGTGAAGTGGCCATAATGGTGGTCATTGATGGTCAGTTCCTTCTGCAGTCTCCTGATGTTCGGAGTAGAAGAGACTGATTTATTAACCCTTCTTCTCTTTTCTGCAACCCCCAATCCGCATGAAGAAGCCATTTGTGAAAGGGACAAGCTTGTCTACATCAATGTCAACACCTAGCATGTGAATCTGGCTGAGATGCTATGCTTTGTCTCTAAAGGCTGACATATTTTGGTTAAGAGTTAGTTGCTACACTGAACTTTAGCTGATTGAAATGTTGGCTGACATTGGGAAACTTAGAAAAATTGATTTTATTTTTTTCCCATGTATTATTGGCATTGTGATTCTGATTTTCGCTAAATACCAAAGTTAGAGATTTCATGGTACTACTCCAAAGACTCTTTTGAAGGTATTTCTGGTTAGCCAAACCAGTGACTACAGGGAATATCCCAAAGGTTACTTTTCCCTCAAGCGATTGTAAGGTAGGATTATATAAGGGATATTCATCTGAATACCTGTCTGAGTCTTCCCAGTTCTAACAACCTATCATGGCTTTGGTCATTCCTGAAGCTTTTTTTTTCCTGGAATTTTCTTCCTTCACTGTGAATCAAAAGCTTCAAGTGCAAAGAAAAGAAAAATAATAGCTTAAGTTCTAGAAACATCAAAAATGTCTGAATACTTCTTAACTTAAAGAGCAGGAAAAAAGCTAATTTCTTTTTCTGCTCAGCTTCAATCTAAACATATTGCTTTCACGTCAAAAGGATTTGGACATTATTACATGAAACACTTATGACAATTTTTTTTCCAAAAAATTGTCATGCCTTTCCTCTAAAGAAATAAAAAATCTAAATACCAATGTATATATCAAAACCAAAATGAAGTAATTTGAATAAGCATCTTAACAGTGAACATGGAGCATATCTGATTTAACCACAGAATGTTTGCCATCAAAGTGCATCAAAACTGGTAGATGAGCAAGCCATAAGTAACTGTAGCTTTCCTCCAGGCTTTCAACATAATACTATATTTATTCAGATATTGTTACTATGCAATTCCAATTGCCTTGATTTTGACAGCAATATAAACACAGTTGGATAAAATCTCTAAGCAAATAACATATTTTGGGTGAATCCACATTCTAGGCATGAAGTCTGAGTAATAAAACTGGCAATCCAGTCTTCTTCTATTTTCTCTCCCTCCTTTCCTCCTACCCTTTTTTCTTTCTCTCTCTTATTTTCTTTTTTTGATTTTTGATGATGGGTCCCAGAAAGCTGCACCACATGCCTGAGAAAAGGTTTTCCACCCACTCACTCATTGCTAGCACTGATTCTTCAGCTGTGATAATTTCACTAACATCAAGTTGTCAGGACAACTATCTAAAACTTGGAAATAAGCAAATAAAAATACTGCATATTCTGTCGGTATAGTGTTGGGCTTGACTTTTTATCGACTGGGCTGTCCTACAGCTCTGTTGGGACAAAAGATAATTTACAGATTATTGGACATTGGCCAGTTTGGTGTCTAACATATAAATCTATTAAGTTGCCTGTAGGTACCTAGTTTCTCAAATACTCTTTAGACTGGTCAGAATATCTTACTAGTTTCCTATTTAATTAGTTGAAGAAAGTCTTTGACACATGTTCATTTTATATTTGCTAAAGTCTGAAAATCATGCCTGAATAGTATATGATATTTTGCTTTGCATTTATTTATAGTGGTGGAAATAATAAAATCCAGTCACACCCAATGAGCTATAAGGCAGTCTTGGCTGATATCAGGGAGCCAAGATGATCTCAAAAAGTCCTCCCTATATTGTTGGATACTTGCTACGTGCTCAGCAAATGACTTACTTTTGCTGTCATTATCGCTAATGGAAAGATGGGAGGAACAGCAGGCCAGCTCCGTGGCCAAATTGCTGTCTTGGGCAGAGGATGGAGGTAGGGAGGAAGTCCTGGGGTAGCATAGATAAGGAGGCCTAAATAAATAAATACCCTATATATTCAACTGCATGTCAACATACATTTAAGGGATGAAAAGCTCAGGTACCAATAGTTTTGATTACAAAACCACAGGATTATGAAAATAAGTGTATGGATACACTTGAGAATCTTCTGAAAGAAACTGATATTAGAGCATGTTTGAGAATAAAATAATCATAAAGCCTTAAAAAATTAAACACCCAGCCATAAGTAACTTTTTCTTAAAGTTTTTAGAACACCCCTCCATCCAGTGTAAAAAGCAATCATAACTCTCAGGAGGGATGGATGAAGATTCAGTGCTTGATAGTTACCTCTGATGAGAGGCTCATCTGTCCAGAACTACCTAGGACAGTGATGAAAGTGCAAGTTCCTAGCTTCAGTGTGAGGCTTGCTGAGCCATGATCTCAGGGGTGAGTCCAGGCATGCCCGAATATAGGGGTATGTATGTTTATGTATGTGTGAGTGTGGGGGTGTATTTTGTGAACTTCAGCATACTCCCAGAGGATTTGGATGTGCCTTTGAGTTTGGGAACCATTGGTGGGGAGATTGTTATAGGGATGGGTGATCTGAGGTCCCCATCAAGCCAGAACTGTTGCTAATTTTGAGGGGTAAGAGTCTTGACAGGCTGCTGTGCCTTAGGCAACACTGTGCACTTTCAGACCCAGGGGATCTGTGCAATTACTCAGGGGAGGGGAAGTGAATGCACCATTATCTCAGGGTCCAGTGTTAGCCAGCTCTGCACTTAAACCTTCTCATGTTTTTCAAGCTACTTTGTATGTTTGTTCACCTTCCAGGGAACTCTTCTACTCTGGAGAGCAAAAATCACCAATAGGTACAAACTTTCAGGAAGGCAGCTTGGCTTTGCAGATCAAAACCTTTAAAACTGAAAAAGTATCCTTTAACTCTTTTATTCCATGTTTTGCTATCTGATTTGACAAAAACCAACAGTCAGAACCGTGCATATTGACTTTTTTCAGTTATTCTTGGCAGTACTTTTTATAATTTTTTCCTAAAAGAAACAATTAAAATGTCCAGTAATAGAGGAATGATTCAGCCTCAGCTACTTAGCAGTAATAGAATACAGCCATTTTAGTATTTATAAACAGTTTTTAATGACATGGGAAAATAATTATTGGATCCTCACTTTTTCCCCAGGCACTTCTGATCTGTATTAAAAAAATTTCTATGATGATCATTTATTAACTTGATGATCATAGAAGTGCCATAACTTTTACCTTTGTCATTCTCTTTTCTACAAAAACATTTATTAAACTAATTTTGAGGTCAACAAGGTGATCGTGAATGATGTTTGAAAAAGAGATGGATTCTGTTAAGAAATTAGACCTCTCTGTTTGGAAATCATTAGGCAAAGTGTTAAATGTGAATGGGAAACTTTTATTATTATTTAATAGGTCTGGCCTCTGCCTTGTAGTGCTTTAGCAGTTCCAATTAATTTATTCATTTAAAGCCAGAACTCATTTTTCATGTATAAATTCCAATTGCCCTCCTTCTTGCCTTCCTTCAATCTCCTGTCCCTGATCTATCTAAATCAATGATGCTTTAACTTCTTTTACCTACATGTAACAAGATACATGCATGAACCAGTCAATGCATTGGCTGGTGGGAATGGTTGCCTTGGCCAGAGAGAATCTGTCTAGGCTTCTCATTTCCATGAGCTACATACTCTAACAAATGTGGAGAGTTTGTGCTATGGTCCCTACCCAACTCTGCAGATCGAGGTTGGAATTTTTTCAGGATGGTTTGATGGACAGAGGCAAAGGAATTGAAGGTGCTGAGAAGAGAGTATGAAAGAGATCATGGAAAGCCACCTAGGAAAGAAGAAAGTGAGGATATGATAGAGGTCATGGACCTAGTGAGTTGGAACTCTCATTGTGTTGTTGACATAAACATGGGAGAGGATGTAAGCTGGTAAAAGAAGCAGGTAGATGTTCAAGAGGGGGATATTCGGAAAATAAATTCCAGAGTAGGGCAGGACAGATCAGTGAGATCCCAGGTGTAATTAAGGATGGCAGTGAAGGGACCAGAGCCATGGATAGGTAATCTACATGGATGATGAAGTCACCAAGACAGGTGAAAAGACAAGATGAGAGAAATCACCAAATCCCAATCTCTTCAGTGAATGAAGACAATGGTGAGGCAGGCCTTTGAATGGAACTGAGGTTATGTTTTTGTTTGTTTGTTTTAATAGAAGGTAGGAAGCGGGAGGTGAAATGATATGGAAACAGTAAAGATGATCAAAGAGAACGTCACCCACATGAGTTAAACAGATTATAAATCACTTAGCTCTAGAGACCCAACTTGGAGATTTAACGCTGGCATGTTTTCTCCTTAGCTCTCATTTATGCTTTAACAAAAACCTTCCCAGCCTACTTAGTTTATGTCTTGACCATCTGTGTGTCTGTTTCTCCCTTTGGATTTTAAATTCTCCCATGGACCGAGCCCACCAGCATCTGGCCAGCATAAATGCTTAGTAAGTGTCAGATGAAGAACTCATTTGATTGAAATGTGTGCAGTGGTTCTCAACCTTCCTAATGCCGCGACCCTTTAATACATTTCCTCATGTTGTGGTGACCCCCAACCATAAAATTATTTTAGTTGCTGGATAAAAGTTCTATTATGTAGAAATTAAAATAATTTTATGGTTGGGGGCCACCACAACATGAGAAACTGTATTAAAGGGTCACGGCATCAGGAAGGCTGAGAACCACTGGTTTAGGCAGCTTTCAGGATTTTTGTTTATTTTGTGAAACTGAACCAGATCTGTCTGGAGATCTATAGCCTTAGAACTTCAGGTGGACTTACTAAAGACCTCTGGGTTTTGAGTCTTGCCATAGTTTTGGCTTAAAATTCCTTATGTGGACATCTACAAAATCTTCTTTTCCTAAACCACCTTCTGTCGTGTATTTTCCATCATCGCTCCATCTCTGGTATCCCCCAGCATAAGGTCAGGCTCCCCACGCTGCAATAGCACAGCCTCACGGGTCTTCTGAAACGCAGTCGGCCTCCCCTGCATGGAATCTGAGTTTTAGCCCTGGCTCTGTCAGGACCTCACGTGTGAGATCTGTAGAACCTTGTTAACATATGAAGAAAACAAGCACCAAAAATGATAAAAACTGGCCCAAGACATTTTAACCTAGGAAGCATTAAAACCCAGGTTTATGGTATTAGAGAAGCGGGGCTTTCTCTATTGTCCCAAAATATTTCTCTCATTTTGGGGCACACATCTCTCTCTCTTTCTCCTTTTTTCTCTTAATTCTAACAAAATGTCTGAGTGTAGGCCTACATTCTTATTTCCATTTTCAACTCAAACCAAACCTGAGTAAGAATGACAGCAGCAGGTCAGCGCTTATGCGTCAGGAGCCTGAGTGTCTTCCTGTTACTAGAACGTGGACTTCAAATGATATGACCTGCTGTTTTATCCCGGGTCAGCCCCCATCATTATTTCCGTCATAAACAATGGTCCAAATGCTCGGGGTTTGGGAGGAAACACCTTTCCTGCGTGGCTTAGTCATGTGATGATGGCAATTAGGATAACTGTGACTTCACTGCAATCATGAGTTAGGCAGCCAGGAGGTCACCAACAGGGTAGAGGGTGACCTGCCTAGCATAAGCATCTCCTGTAAGCTACTCCTCTGTAGAAACGAGGGGTTTTCAAGCAGCAAACCTACACTGTGTGCCGTCCTGCTACCTAGTGGATCCGGAGAAGACAGGCAGATAACTTAAAGTAGGAAGGGCAGGGGTCTTGAAATAAAAATGTGTGGATTGGAATCCTGGCCCTGAAAATTTCTGCCTGGGGGGGGGGTCCTTAGAGAGATCACCTTATCACTCTTAGCTTTGGGTTTCCATCAATAGAAGACGGTTCTAGGATTCTTTTTATAGGTCAATAGTCATCACCGTATGGATATGCCTGTAGAGAGGCTTCCTAAATACTACTTTGTAAAAACAGTTTGTAAGAGACTTACATTCTTAATATTTGTTTCAGAAGTAGCTTGGTGCAGAAAATACGTTGAATCATCGTGTCTGTTCAGATGCAACATTTTGAATATGTCCAAGCTAAGACTGACATGCCTAGTTTAATGTTTAAATGTTCAACACTTTACATGTTTCTGTGGGGCTCTACGTATTGAGTTTAGTTTTTTCAAAAAAAGAGAAACAATGATGTTTGTAACGTGGTTTTGTGTATCTTAACACAGCAGGCAACAACAGGCCCTTGGTGAAAGTTAGTGTTTGTAAAAAATCAGAGAATAACTTACATTGTTGTTTTTTTTTTTTACTATTACTCATACCAACAATAACAACTCTTCACCGAGTGTACAAAGGACTTTTGAGTCAATTAACTTTTCAAAAACTAAATCCTGAACTCCCCTGTGAGGTGTGAAGATTAGTGTTTGGCACTGACTTCCTCTTCACCAGATATTTGACAATATCAGCCTCTAGTTAGATGTATTTATTCCTCCACAAATTCATTTGGAAATACAATTATTGGCCTATTTTGTCAACAACATTTATTATCTTCATTACAATGTTCTACTTCTGCTTGCTGGTTTTCAACTTGTCCTCTCCATACGTATCTATAAATCTCATCTGGCGACTCAGAATAATAGTGTTTATGCTGCTTGAGTGGGTGGGGTGTTTAAATGTAGAATTAACAAGAGTTTTTCCATCCTCTGCAATGCCACTGAACAACTCAAAATAACAGGATTGCTGGGCTTGTGAGACCCAAAGGCAAGTCCTTGTTTTGTGAAAGGGTGAATACAACAAAAAGAAAACAAACTGTAGAGTTCACCGGAGCCACACAGTGCCCCATCCTGTTTATTATTCGCAGAGTGCTTGTGTTATTTCAGCCACACTGTCCTTCTGCAGGTGCTACTCCAGGACTGCTGCTGTGCCCATCACCATTCCTGCTGGTACTGGGGACTTATCATATGACCCCATGTCCTAGGGACCAGCTTTCTGGCTATTGCTGGTGATATATCCAGGGGATACAAAAGAACCTCCAGGTTGAAGGTTGGCCAGGTGACAGAGGACCTTCTCTTATGTCTGCAAGTGACAGCTGCAGTTTTAGTCAGTACTGTGTTTCAAGTGTGTCATCCTACATCCTGGTTTGGAGTGGGGGCAGTCAGCGATTGGTGTAGAGGACACTGGCAGCTTCAAGATGGTGCAGAAAGGGCCGGTGAAGATGGACAGTGAATGACGAAAGGAAAATGTCCTGGACTGACACGCCTGTCCTGCCGTCTTCTTATCTTCTCCTGGAATGGCCTGAAGAAGAGAAGGGTCCCAAAGAACCTGCCACTCAGTGTTGCCCCTGGGTGGCCCAGCCATGTCATCACACAAAGAATTCTCACATTGGTGTGTTAGGGAGCCCACAAGCCAAACTCAAAAACTAGAACAAGAAACTCAGAACCGAAGACAGCAGCATCCAGAGATAACACCTCTGGGTCAAAACTTCATTTTAGAGTTGAGACATCTGAGACCAGAAAAGGGAAGGATGTACCTGAGACCAATCAGTAAAGATGGGGCAGAGAACAGAACTCAGCTCTCCTGGTTCCCAGCTTGGTGGCCCTCCCAGGTAGTGTCTTTGGGAACAATGGAGCAGTTCATATTAGCAACAGCATTTTGTGTCTCGTGTCTAAAAATCATCCGAGATGAGATGCATAGAAGATATATGGCACATTGGAATGTCATTATACTAAAAAAACTGCATTTTTTTTTCAGAGTTTGCCATTTAAATTTATGGTTTGGTTACTGCTCTGGCAGGCAGCAAGATGTATGGCTATTTTGATAGGTTGTTACATACCTCTCTCTAGTCCCTCTTGAAGATAATTTTCTGCTGCTCCTCTGTGGAATTTTTTTGTCATTTATTACAAAAAGCAGGCACAGAACAATCTCAGACTCTCCAGCAAACCTCCCTGGTCCCACACACACTGGAGTAACAATGCTCTTACATTTCAATAGGCCGTGGTTTAAGGAGATTTTGAAGCTGCCTGTTCTATGCCCTAGGAAGTGGGTCTTCTAATCGCATCTCCAGGAAACTGGAGTTCAGGAAGGGTGTTCACATGTTCTGGGCATTTGTGCAGACTCTCTGTAAGTCAAGTTCAGAGAGATGATCGTAGGACCACAGGGCTCCATTCATCCCCACCTACAATATTCCTGTTTGGAGCGCCCCATTTCGGGCCCATCTAAAACCACATCATTCCTTCCCCTCCCTCCCTTCAGTTTGGCAAACCTAATTATTTCAACATTCCATGCTTTCCACATTAGCCATCTGGATGGGCTGAGAGCTCGGGTCACGCTCCCGCCTGGTCACCTGCATTTCATATTTTCATAAAATATATGTAATTAATTCACTAGGGCCTTGGCATTCTCTGGTTTGTCTCAGCTGTTCCCTCTTTGAATTGTTCCCATTCCATCATTCTTGATGGAATTCTGTCATTAAAAAAGAAGAGCAAAACCATGCTTGAATCAGTGGTTGAGACATGATATTTGAGGTAGGAAGACATGATTTTGTTTCCCAATTCCTCCTCTCTCCAGATCTGTGACACTTGCTAAACTTAGTCCCTATTTTGGGCTTTGGTTTTCTTATCCGCTAAATTAAGATATTGGCCTAGATGACTTTTTTTTTCTTTTGAGATAGCATCTCAAGCTGTTGCCCTGAGTAGAGTGCTATGGCATCATCATAGCTCACAGCAATCTCCAACTCTTGGGCTTATGTGATCTTCTTGCCTCAGTTTTTTCTGTTTTTAGTAGAGACAGGGTCTTGCTTTTAGCTTACGCTGCTTGCGAACTCGTGAGCTCAACCAATCCACCCGCCTCAGCCTCCCAGGGTGCGAGGATTACAGGCATGAGCCACCATGCCCAGTTTGGCCTAGATGACTTTTAAGGCCAAAGTGCTCGACTTGCATTTTTCTTTCTGTTTTAATCAAAACTGACTTTATAAAGTACGTTCAATGGCCAGGTTTTGTGGCTTATGAATTTTTAGCAGAATTTGGCATCTTGCTTTAGATTTAAGGATGTAAGAACCAGGCATTTCTGGCAGAATGATCTCAGTTTGGGATAATCTCTATACGGGGTCCAGGTTTCTCAGAAATTGTCCAGGCAAAGCTCTCTTGGCTCCAAATCCTTGTAGACACTGTGTCAGGAGCTCTGGGCCCCTGCTCTGCTCAATGTCAGGATCTGGCACGCTGGGAAGATGGATGCTTTCAATGTACTGTGAAACCCTTAGCAAACTGTCAGCGAGGAAGCTGCAGACATTATATCTGGTCATTCGTAGAAAGGACATGCCTTCTAGCTTTGCAGACAATGAACTCTGTGAGGAAGACTTCCTGTCCTTATTTTATGAGGACAATGGCAAATTTCAGAGAAAATGTACCATCTGGGGACAAGGAGGCTGTCACTGGGCCTGACTCCATTGTTCTTTGCTAGAAAGCAGCCAGCATGATTAAAGTTTATGTGCTTAATCCAGCACTGTGCCAGGACTTTTTGTGCCACACAGATGCCTTCTCTGGTACGAGAGTCAGAGACAGAATTCAAGTTCAATTCCTGTTGATGTGAGAAATGACAGTGTTCTTCACAAGCAGGCTTGCATTGTGATAGCCTTCTTTTGGGGGAAGCCAGCTGACCTCACAGAATCGTGCCCAAACTCCACAGCGTGGCATTCAAGGCCATTTGCAATTTACTTATGACCTATTTGCCTTAACCCTGTTGAAGGGTGGTTGACTCATGGCTCTAAGTCAGGAGTCCTCAAGCTTTTTAAACAGGGGGCCAGTTCACTGTCCCTCAGACCATTGGAGGGCTGGACTGTGGGCCCTGGGATGAGTCAGCTGCTAAGCAGATAGGCAGTAGTGGCAAAAACATCTGGCGGGCCGGATAAATGTCCTAGGCAGGCTGCATGTGGCCCACGGGCCGTAGTTAGAGAACGCCTGCTGTAAGTCTTTCTAGTTTGTTCTCGTTCCACTGTGCTCTGCTGTAGTACCCAGCTTACTTTTTGGGTCTGTCTCTCCGGAAGCCCTCCCACTCTAACCTCAGACTTTATAGGTGTGCTTGGTGTCCCCTGTTTGGGCTCTTATCTTTGTCTTGGGACTTGGCCTAGGGTTTCTCTCATGTTCTTCATCTTCTTTCCCAAAGAAAGATATTCACCCTTGTCACCCTCTGAGGGCTTTCACCCTGGCTGCAAGGTGTTTGCCTGGCACTCTGGCTGGCCTTCCAGGTCACCTGTGGCAGGAGGAGTAGGAAATTCTAGACAACCTTCATAGATTCCCTGGGTGCTTCCTCTGTGCCAGGCCTTGGCCAAAGTTGGGGAGTCAGAGGTGATTATGACACTCTCCTACCCTAAAAGCAGCCCATAGCCTAGTAGGATAAAAACTGGCTAAATAAATAAAAGTAAAAATATATGATGGGTGCACTTCATGGAGCAAGTGAAGGCCTCAGAGAAGGAATGAGTCACTTGCTCCAGGCTGTGGGGATGTCAGGGAAGCCTTTAGAGATAAGGCACAGAGTTCCCAGGGAAGTCACGTGGGAAGAAAGAAAGCCCGACACAGAACTAGAGTTTCCTCCCTGAGACTGGGGAAGTAGATTCTCTGGGAAGTCCATGGTTTGCTTATGATGCCTTTCCAGACAGGCCAGTGTGCTCTTTGATGGAAATCTTTGACATTTGGAGTCCAGAGTGCTCCGTGGCCAACCAGCCTGGCCGAGGGGCTAATTCTGTCTCTTCCAGAGAGGGGAATCCCCAGCGGCGTCCGCAGTGGATGTGGGAGGCCAGCAGAACAGACTCTCATTCTATCTGGCTGCTCCGAGGAGGAAATGGCTCTTGATATGAACTTTCTTCCATATGCGGTTGCCTTTTAGGCTTGGAAATTTGGCTCAAGAACAAAATGGCAAGAGAAAGAAGGGTAGAACCAGAATATCAGAGGATAGTGGTTTCCCAAAGGCCATTCTTTCTCCCGTGTGTGAGCTAAGAATGTCACAGTCAAATGTCCAGCTCAGGGGAATGATGTAGGCAGGTTTGGATGAGGGGAGGTGGCGGTTGCTGGCTAGCCCTCGGCTGGCTGCAGAGCTGGGACAGGACCACTTGGCAGAGCAGAGAGGAGAGAGCTGGCAGGCTGAACCTGTCCCCCGCCCCAGCTGTGTAGGGTACTGAATGCCTGGCATGCCGAGAGGGATGTTTCACGGGACACATTTTTCCACACTGATGTTGGCAGCAGTGCCTGGTGTCCCTGTGGGAGGTGGGTGGTGACAGGAATGGAAAAAAACCCAATATTTTCCAACAGGACCATTACACTATGGAAACCGTGACACTGATTTACAAATATGTCTTTTCTCTTGGGAAGAGTTAGGGAAGTTATTGACTCCTGACTACCTGCAGCTTTTATGAACATCAGAGGCCATGGTGTTTATGTACTGGAGCTGAAAAAATCAACCTACCTTTAATTAAATGCATGTGGGTTAATTTCAGGGTGATATCACTGAATGAAAAAAAAAAAGCCACAGAAGAATACATACAGTATGAGTCCATTTGTATAAAGCTCAGTGCCTGTCCATGTGTATGGTTTAAAGATACAAACATGTATACAACTGTGAAGTGAAGTAAGGAAATAATAAACATGAAATTTGAAAGAGTGATTACAATTTTGTAGGGAGAGAAGGTTTGAAATGAGATTGGGGCACCCATAGGAAGGGTCAAGGTGATAATCCTGTTGTCTTTTTTAAAAAGAAATGAGAACCGAGGTGTTCATTTCATGCAATTCTTTATATGCTACATATATTTTCTGAATGTTATTTATATCTGCCATATTTAGTTTAATAATCAAACTGAACTCCTGTAACGGAGGAGGGTCATATGTGTGTGGAAAGCCAGCCGTAAGGTGACTGAGTGTTGACCATATTGATGGAAGGACATTTGATCAGTTGCCAGCTCCTTATGCGTCAGCATGCTCCCAGCTTTTCTTCTGTCAATTAACTTATACTTTGAATAAAAACCTAAGTGTACAAACTGACTCCAGAAATCCCTGTTGAATCAAAAGGTCCTTTCTCTTCCTAACATGGGAAATGCAAAGGAAGTAATATAAGGTGGGGAAAAAAACCAACACACAAAACCGTGCACATATAGTTTGATTCTGGTGTTGTTAAAAAAAAAAAATAGCCATATGCAAGGATTAAAAAGCTTGAGAAGTGTCTATTACATTATTGGACAGGGATTCTCTCTTGAATGATTTGTTTTCAGGAAAGAGGATAGTTTTCCCAGCAGCTGACCTGTTGTTTGATTTCATTTCCCCTCCTTTCCGGCAGGGTCGGTCCGTCCTGTGTACCATTCAGTGCTGTCCTGTGGCAGTGCCGCTTTCCTCCTCTTGCATTTTAGTTTTCTGTGGAACACTCTCTCCTTTCTGCTTTCCAAAAGTGATGAAAATTTAATTTAGTCATTGGAGCGTGTTGATAATCCCAGGAGCCAGGAGATTAGCCCAGGAGTTAGGAAAGTCATGGTGGCAGGAAATGTGCAGCAGGACGTGGTCTCCACCTGGACAGGGCGCGTCGTGGGAAATCCAGCAGGTGCGGTCCCAGCCCAGCGCCAACCCACCTCCTGCCTCGCCCTCTTTCCTTTTCAATCTGCTCCACTGTCCCAGGTTAGGTTTCCTGGGAAGCAGACTGAGACACGGGCTAACGTGCTGGGGTTTATTAGGGAGTGCTCCTGGGATCGACATCTGGAAAAAGAAGGGAAGGGACAGAGTCAGGATCGGGCAGAGGGAGAAGCTGGCTGGGATGTAGCTTGGCGGGGACCCCAGGGAGTGAGAGGATGAGGCGATAACACCACAGAGCTGTTCTGAGTTGGGGTGATGGGCTGGGCTTTTATTCCCAAGTAGGTCAGTCTGGTGCCAGCAGCGGCCACCTCAGGAAGGGGCATGATCTTGGTCAAGGGGGGTTATTCCTGCAACAGTGTCAGTCCCTAAAAAGGGGCTTTTCTGGCAACTTTGACCCAAATCCTTCATTCTTGAAGTGGATCTGGGTAGCATGTTACACCATCTACCATACCTCCTTGCTACAAGAGGAATATTTATATTAAAACAGGAATTTAATGATATCACCTACAGCTAAAAATCCTTCTGTGGCTCTCCGCTGCCCACAGGAAAAGGACCAAAAGCTCATCTTGGCATCTAAGGCTTTTTGCAATCTGGTCCTAATTTCTATTCATTCTTTCTGACACTCCTCCCCACCCTTGTCTATATACCAGTACAAACCATATTCCAGCCACCCCAAACATTTTCACCTACTGAACATTGATTTTATGTGCCCAGTTACTCTGGAATATCTTTTCTTTCTCAAACTCTTATCAACCTTCCAAGTCCAACTCACATGTCCCTTGGTTCATGATGGCTCCCCCAATTCCCAGGCAGAGTTTTATTCTTCTGTGGGTCTCGCAGCCCGTGTTTCTTCCCTTTTCTTTTTCTTCTTTCTCCTTACTTTCCTCCTCCTCTGTGTCCTTACACTTCCCCCATTCTCGCTGATTTCTCTCTTTGGGGCACATTCTCCTCTCAAGTATGCTTCACATGTGAATCTAGAGGCCACGGATTTGCTTGTGTTCCTTACTGTAGGGGAGGTCTACTTTTGGCGTGTAGTTGCTAGTGTGGCCTCCTTACATGAGGCCTTTGGAATGAATCCAAATTTTACAGAACAAATCCATTTATTGAAAGGGGTGCAGCAGAGAAAGATGAAGTTTTTCTTGCCTGCTTTGGTGCTTAAAAGAGAACCATCTTGAAATCAGAAGGCTGCAGGTCCCTCATCCCCTCCTGCAGACATTTAAATGCCACTTCTCCTGCCATGTTCCAATGGTTTGATGAAGGATAGCAGGCGGGTTAACTTCAGCTCTTTGCTTTATCAGGCAAGTTAGGGAGCCTTTCTTAGAAGCAGTATCAGAATGTGGTGTAACATTACCTTACACCACAAGGGAGAGGTAATTTACTTGTGATTATTTGTTGGTTTCTGATTCCCCTGTAGACTGAACTGTTTAAAGCCAGTCATCTCTCTTTCATCTGGGTCTTCCCTGTGCCGAGCACAGGCCCTGGGAGAGGGGAGGACTTCATTCATTGTCTGCCGAATAAATGAATATTGTTACATACATTTTGTATTTCACTTCAGAAAAAGGATAAAGATGAAATGAAAGTGAATTTCTTTGTAAGAGAAACAGGAAAAGAATAATAAATGAGCACAATTTTTCTAATATGCTTTTGGGAAGTTTTATACTCCTTTTCACTGCTGACCTGACATTACTCATGAGTTCATTTGTGTGATGGATTTTTTGTAGCAAAGGTGAAGGCTTTCTTTCATACCCCTCTGCCCCTTCCCTACTGGGAACAGCCACTGATTGAATCTTGCCATGTGCCTGACTCTGAGTTCATTATTTCTTTCTTTCTTTCTTTTTTTTATTAATTGATAGCTATATACATTAATGCAAACATGGGGTACATTGTACCGTTTTCATATACAATTTGAAATACTTTCATCAAGCTGGTTAACATAAATATTCATGTCATTTGCTTAGTCATTTCTTAGAATTTTATACAAATGAAATTACACAAAA